>CAMOHE010054882.1:0-14510 GCA_946598075.1 Artocarpus hirsutus | reverse complement strand
GATGATGTTATGATGCAACACTTGGGCCCCTTAAGATAAAATGGATAAGTTTTAATATGAATAATGTAATGAAAGATAAATTCCTATGAAAATGTGCCTAGTGCACTATTATGATGATGATGATGATGATGATAATGATGATGCTCATGAAATGTTTTAAAGTTGATGATGATGATGATGTTTATGAAATGTTTTTAAATTGTGAGAATTACCATGTACTTACTAAGCATAAGCTTATTTAAGTTTTTCATCATGTTGCAGATAAGGGTAAGAAAGTGATGGAATAGGCGGAGGACACTGACAAGCGTGTGAGCTAAGGAGGATGATTTGCAAATGGAAGAACGCCAAGGAAAGAGAACTTTAAAGAAATATTCTATGATTTTCGATTTGAGTATGTTTATATTTTAAGGATATATAATTTTAAAAATTTTGTGAATGTTTGTTTAAAGTATTTTTTATTAATTTTCTTCCGCATTTGAAGTTTTAAAACTTGTTTTAAAAAGAACTTTTTTTTTTGTTCGGCCTGCCGACCATACTGGTCGGACTGCCGAAGTTTTCCAATCGGCCTGCCGATTGCCAAGCATCGGCCTGCCGATCTTGTAGATTTTGAAAACCCCATTCTGCAAGGCCTCGGACGGCCTGCCGATGGGTGACCTTCGGCCTGCCGGTTGAGTTCGGCCTACCGAAGTTAAAAGTTCGGCTTGCCGGCCGAGACATGATTAAAGAATTTTATCTTTTGTTTTTCAAAGGCCATTTAATTTTAAATAATATTAGCAAACTATTTATACAATGTCTATGGAAAAGCAAATTATTTAATTAAGTAAATTATAATTTCTTCTAAATTGTATTTCAAAAAAAAAAAAGTATATTAAGATCTTGGGAATGCTTTTCCAAACTATGATTTCAAATGTATGTTATTAATTACAATAGTTTGCTTAAGTTAATGTTTTAACGAATGAATGTAACGACATCTGTGACGTCCGGAAGGGGGCGTTACATAACGTGACTCCCTCTGATCGACACCTCTTCTTTAGGTGCTCCCTAAGGCCTCCATGGGCCGCCATATAAGATGTCACTCCTAGAGGAGAACACATGCTTGGAATAGATGGATATAGCCTACAGCTAGGCAATAACTCATTTCCAAGGGCAACCACATGGACTCACTATTGCTCTCAGATGAAGGGTTGTCCACCCTCCGGGATTGTGACACTTGTCACCCACCCCCTTACACCACCACATGGAGCACCCGGATCAAGAGTCAAACTCACCTTGTAACTGATCTAAGTGGTGGCCTATAAATAAGGAGCATTTACTCTACCCTAGAGCTAAGTGGACTTTTTCTTACTAATCCTACTCTCACTCTTGGCCAAACAGGTACTTGACTTAAGTGTTGGAGAGCCTTTGGCTGGCACCACACTGGTGTCCCCTTAACCTCCAAGGCGTTCCCTCTTCTTGTTGTAGGTTTCCCTCAAGAAACCGAGATGAGCTTGATGTTGGAAAAATAGTATGCAGTGAAAATTTTAAAATTTTTATACTAAAGGATTTTTCAAAACACAAGTTTAACACACTATATGCATAAATTAACTAGATCTTACTAACCTTGTTTGTCGAAAAGCTCCTATAGTCGATGAACCTCAACCAACTGGTCTTCTTTCCTATTCTCTATGCACGACTGAAGTGCATGTGGGTGCACAATGTACAGCTCTTCCACTGGTGACTCTCCTTCCAACCAGTTGAGAAAATCCAAAACTAGTATTCGTGATTTGTGAACAAAAGCTCTAAGGGAGTTTCAAAGTCTCACTGGCAAAGTACTCACTCTTAATTTCTTAATTGATCTACATAACAATGAGTCTCACTCCCTATTTATAAATGTTGGGCTCAGGGGTTAGTCCTTATCAGATAAGGCCTCAAAAATTCAAATTAGGATCAAATCATAATCAATATTTGATAAAATTCATGTCTAAAATGTGTGATTAGATTATCGTTCGGTCGATAAGTCAAATTAGCAGATCGGCTTGCTAAACTTACTCCATCGGCAGAGCGAACCTGAAGACTGGCCTCCCAAACTTACGACTTTTTGATCCATGCGAATGCTTATTTTCAACCCGAGATTCTTAGGATAGAGCCTCAATTTTAATTCAATTAACCCAATAAAGAAGTTATCTAATTAAAACAGTCATATCTAGATAATCTTTAGAAAAATATATATTCTTGATAATTCAACAAGTTTATCTTGAATTAATTTACAAAATTAATTCAACCAATGAATAGACATGAATTATCTTATCCTATTGAATTTCAGTCAATCTAATAATTTAACATAAGTCACTAATTTATTGGAAAAGCATATCGTATCGTTATAAGATTTATTATGAGCTAGCAAAAGGAACCTGATAGACCTATATAGTTCAAGCTCTTGATAATTATGAAACTCAATATCCTAGATATGCATTTCATAATTATCAATTCTAACGCTACTCCTCTAAAAGCTTAGAGTTGCACTCTTAAACTACATAGAATTACGAAGCCCGAATAGCTAAGTTTTCATGACATATCATGATGTGTTGTATCTCTATATGATTATCCACAATCGGCTTAAGGATAAATTCTGTCTTACCTTTCTAATTTTTTTTTCTCTTACGTTCTATTATTTCACCATCAGAAAGCTTACCATCCAAAGACGGTACACCATTTGGTTACACCTATGTATCCAAATGGTTGAGCACTCTAGTTTTCCAATTATAGGATAACGTGTTAGTGATGTGCCCTAGGACAATTATGTAATAACTACATATTGATTTCATTACTTTTGCATTTTATTAATAAAGAGGCATTTTCATTATTGTTTTTTATTCTAATTCTATGAATAGTTAATTCTACCTAAGGTCATCAAGTATGTGACTTGATAGTAAAACTCTTAGGTGAAATTGAATTATATTCTAAATTATCCCGAGTCAGTCATTATTATTGGAATAATAATGAATGAAGACTAGTATGAAGTTTGACTGATGATTATGTTTTACTAATCATGTGTATGAGATACTAAGTCAACTCATAGATACATATTTGAGAAATGATGTATTAGATTGACCCACTATGAGAATACTGCATGGATAATTGTCATAAGTGACTCTCATCACAATAGTATTATCCTAGTCCTCTGACCTGAATTACCATGGTTTCCTACATGACAAGTTCTATATTTTGACACAATTTAATATTATCTTTAACAAGATGATGGAATAGATTGTTGTTGGATATAGAGTGAATCATGTGAGGAATATGAGTGATTAAGAAGGAATTTGTCCCACATTTATTATGAGAAAGATATCTATGGGCTCCTTAATAAGTTAGACTGAAGAAAAATATATGGCCATACTATAATGAATTGATAAGGGTTATCAATATCAGTCTACTTAAGATCGAGAAATAATATGATTAAATAGTATAAGGATGACATAAACCATGCCTTATGTTCAATCAAATTATCTAGAGACAAAAGGATTTTAATACTTAATATGGATTAGGTTATGTCGGATTATTGACATTCGCATAACTTGGGTAATCATAATGTCTTGCTAGAGGCTACTTATGATCTATGAGCCAGAGATAGAATTTCAAGCCTACTACCAACGTTATGTGAACCTACAGGGTCGCACACTTAGAACAGACCAAGAACGAATTTTGAGTTAACTGTGTTTGGGTTCGATGAACCTGATAATGTCCAAATTCGATGTACTAGATATGTCTAGGTTCATTGAATCTAACATTATCTAGATTATCTGAATCATATTCGAATTACTGATGTTATCAAGATTATCTGAATCATATTCGAATTACTGATATTATCTATATTTTCTAAATCATATTCGAATTATAGACATTATCTAGATTCTCTGAATCATATTTGAATTAGAGTTTACCCTAGTTAAAATCTAACTCTATCTCGAAGTCAATATATATATATCTATATCTGTTTTAGGGTGTCTAGTCGAATTAAGAAGAGCAAAGGCGTTCTCTCATTTAAAAAGGGCAAAGACATTAAAACCCTAAAGATTAGAGAGAGCCATTTAACACAAAAAGAGGGTGCTAGCACACCAATTTGTTTTTGAGAGAGTTTGTTCGTGTGGATACCTACAGAGGACGTTGCTCTAAGTAACAACATCTAAATCTGATCTCGATTACTAAAAGCTCGAGTTAGGGAGTCACCGGAGTGAACCCGCTCTCTCTCTTCCAGAATCTTGTCCGTTTTGTCATCCTGGTAAGATTCCATGACTTTATTATCAATCTAATCAAATTACATGGATCCTACGAGGGTTTTGTAGGAATTAATTTTTAATTTTTCGCTGCGTATTTAAATCATAAAATCCAACAAAACCCAACATAACGCATATAAAAGGATATCAACGAGTCCTAAAGAGGAGCTATGGATTTCATATCTATAAATAACAAGTCTATGCTATCAAGAGTCATGTCTCTAACGTACTAGCATGCATACCAACATAAAATGTGGATGTCACCCTTTGGTATATCAAAAGACATAAGTCAAGATAACGGGCCATTATTCATCTTAGGATTAAGATACAATACATATGATTGTCTAAAGTGAATTAATTTGCCGAGATAGAATTATTAATCTAAATCAATTATACTTTATGTCCCGATCCAATATATCGTCACCTATGAGAATGCACCAATGTTTCTATTCGTAGAGTCTACCTCCGATGGCGAAGAGAAATCATCTCCTATTAGGGACATAGACAACATAATAATCTTTGCATGAATAAAGCGCTCAACTTTATTCCCTCAATTGCGGATCTTATGATTTAGACCGTCGCCTTTAGACTCATGTCTTTCGCATAATCTGTCCATTATGTGCTTGATTCTAAAGGTTTAGATCGACAGTCTCAGATTTTTATTTGCTTATCATACATTAAACAAATATGAATGTAAAGAGAACAACAATTTGGTATATGAATAATAAATAAATCCTTTATTGATAAAAATGTATCCAAAAAAATATTACATTTTTAGTCCTTAAAGCATGCATGTCTAACACATGACAGGTAGTTTGACCACCATGCACAGTCGCACATGGCGTTGATTAGCAACAGATAAATTATGGTGATGATAGACTGCCCCTCTAGCAAATTACGCCTAAACAAAAAAAAAATGCAATCAAATCTCCAAAAGAAACATAGGCGGCATAATTAAAATAAATATCAACAATTGATATAAATAATAATTGACATTAACATAAAAATTAATAACAATGCAAACTATACATCTAATGCATATTTCATAATCACATATAAAACCTAAAGTGACATCTCTCTAAATACAATTATCATCTAAATAAATACATATATATCACATGTATATCAAAGTAGGAGATCGTAGGAGACAATTATTGTACATAACATAATCACGAGTATGTTCTGATACTAGTTGTTGGGTTGGGCCCCTGAAAAAACATGTAAAATGTAGCAGAATATGGTTTTAAAATTTTTCTTAAACTTTCAAGATCATTCTTATGATGTTACATACAACAATTAAATAAAACACAAACTTTTGGGTTTGACAATAGCTCGGATGATTAAGTATTCCAAAACCTTCAGATCTTCTTTGCTATTCTCGTCCTTCTTGATCAACTGGTGTATAAACACTAGTGAGATTTCTTGGATTATCTCTAAGTATATCTCCTTCCAACCTTTCTTCTCTTTTGGTAGAGGTTTTTTAAACTCTAAAAGGGAGAACTAAAGAACACTAAAATGGAAGCCAGAGAAAAGCCTCCACAAAATAGAACTTCCAAGGCCTATTTATAAATGCACTAGTAAGAGTTAATTAGAGCAAAATTTTTCAAAGATTTTGCAAAGAATCACACCTACCACAGGGTAGTTAAGTTTGATCTCTAACCTTCCAACAGGAGAGTAACACATGTCACAGCTACCTGCTTCAATGTGATTTTATATCCATCCAGTATCTGTTTGATATCTGATTTTGGTTTAAACTAATATTTTATTTATTTTAACTTTTAAAATACTTCCATGATCCTCTTAATTATTTAAATTATCTCATAAAATAAATTATCTGTAGAATTTGTTTCAACTTTTAAAAAAGGTATTTTATCTACACTAAGATAACAAATAGATTACATGAAGATCATGTAAGATATTTGTCTCCTAAAACCATGGATATGGCACCAACTAGACTCCTAGAGTTTCAGTGTATGGCGCCGCATATAGTCCAAGTAGTCTACTATGTAAAATTACCATTTTGCCTATATAGACAAAATTAATCTAAGAAAATTTCATTGATCCATCTAAAAGAATATTATAAAGCTAACAAAGAGACCTAATAGACATATATAATTTAAGCTCTAATAATTATTTATAATTTAATTATCTCATAATTAAATTTATAATTGTTATTAACTTCAGTTTGTACCACTATTAGAAATCAAGGTTGCATTCTTAAATTATATATAAAATTGTCAGGAATCTTAAGCATAAAAATGCCGACAATAAGGTTATTTATTGATATAATCTTTTGCTATGTTATAATACTCTCCACAATAATATTCATAATTAGAGTTAACATTTATAATTTGTCATGCAAGCTCTCTAATTACTTCTTTTTGTCCACGAGTTCCATTATTTCTCTGATGGATGAGCTTTTTATGAACAAATCATAAATGAAAATTTTGGGTATTATTTGATATGCCATATACCCAATAGCGCGATCTCTACATCCAAGTTCTCGAATTAACACTCATGGAAATATTATCTTAACATCTTATCTTATAGGAGTTGTGGATTTCATATCTCTAAGTAATGTTCCCAACTACCTATATCAGTATGCCTCTAATATACTGAGTGTTTGATCATGTATTTATAGATATCACTCATTATTACTCAAAAGATATAGTAAGTAGATGTGAGTCCACCGATCACCTCAAGATTAAAGGTATGATCCATAAAGTGATCAATGTCATAGGATTCTAATTTCTTGTTACAGAATTACACAAGAACCTAAATTTTATCTTGGTCCATGTTTAGTGTGTTGTACACACACTGATATCTCTATCCTGTAATTACCATTACTGTAATCTGAATAAGATTATTCCATCAAATTGGGAATAGACAACATCACAATCTTAAGCAAGATAAAATGCCTAGCTTTATCTATTGATTATAAACAAAAATTTATACTAAGTGTACATAATCATATAATCTATATTGTGAACACTTTATATACATAATTATAGACTTTCATAAGTATTGGAACCTTTATGATATTTGTGCACATATATATCAGCATATATATGTCTTGGAGAACAACAATGAATATTATTTATTAATAATGTAATATTCTATTTATCATAATGTACAATTGGAATAAGACAATATGCTTTAAAAATACCAATCCCAACAATAGATTAAGGAACATATGTTCCCAAAGCCGCTAACTTCTTCAAAAACTATTTTTGTACTAAGTCTGAAATTTAGTTGTGAGGTATGACCTCAAATTTTACATCGATGCTGATTGCAAAAGGGTTGTCAAAAACAACAAAAAGAAAATAAACAAAAGGACAAAATTTAAAACTTTGGGAACCAAGTAAATGTTTTTAAGTTAAAAGAAGACATGTTTCAGTAAGTTAAATAACAGCTCAACAAGTCAGTTACATTCTGTTATTCCTAATTTTTTAATTTTTAAAGGCTCAAAACATAATTATTTCCATATTTTTGATATATAATTTCATAAGCTTATTGAAATAATTGGGCAAACATAAAAATCTTAAAATAGTTAAGCCTTAACTTTAACAGGTAATCTTTATTAACTATTCTTTGAATTACATAAAACATATACGCAGACAATACTTAGGGCACTTACAAATTCATAACTTGAAGTTCGTTTGCTATTGAACCACAATTATTATGGAATTTCAAAGAGATAATTAGATGTTATACCACACACTTTTAAAAGTTGTATTTATTTATACCATATTTAAAAAAATTTGTGTCATGCTATCATTCATATTATATATTAAGTTGTGACATAAATAAATATATGTCGTATTTATAAAAAATAAATCTTAAACGACAATATTTATGAAAATTTCTTAATTTTTAATTTAGACTCTAATTTGCTAAATATTAGTAAAGTTTGGGTGTAGCAATGCAATATATATATATATATATATATATATATATATATAAAAAAGAAAGGTCGTTTGTGCTACCTACGGAATTGTCGGATATGAAATGAAAAAGGGGACTTTCAACCGTTGGATGAAAGATGATGGTCAAGATTTTGTGGAGGGTAACCTAGTTATTATCTGACAAGTATCAAAGTAGGGAGTTAAAGATAACTTCAAACAGTTGCCTAGTTTACCTTCGAAATGATTTAAAAGCAGACCAAAATAAGGGAACAAACGGCCAGCTATTCTGGATGCCTGGCTTGGGTTCGTTGAGTTTATTTATTATGTGTTTGATAAAGTGGTATAACTTTTATCACTTTTTAATTATAAAATAATATAAAATTATTATATATTACAACAATAATAAAAATTTATTATAATATAAAACTTTTATATATTACAATACACTTTATTAAACACCAACGTATTAGTTGGTATTTAATTTGGGTTTTATACCTTGAAAAGCGGGAGAATATCTGCAAAAGAGGGTTTCCGTGTTCTCCTTTCTCCAATCCGCCATAATCACTACAAAACCAAAAGCATACCCACCGATAACCCTCACGACCGATTCCTATTTGGGTTGATAGGGATTTTGGGCCCATATTTCACTGCTTGCAACTGACAAGATTGAGAGAGCAACGTTGTCAGGTGAGTGACTGGAGATTGGGAAGTCGGAGAAAACTGTGGCCATTAGGGAAGATGGGGGCGTCCTCTCGAGGAAAAGGCGTTGCTTTTGTAGGCGTAAGAGTTCTTATTGCTCAGAAATTTTGGTTTTGTAGGGGTAAGTTGGGATTTTAATTTGGGTTTTGTATCTTCAAAAGCGGGAGAATCTCTGCAAAAAAGGGTTCCCGTGTTCTCCTCATTCGAATCTTCCATAATCACTACAAAAGTAAAACCATACCCGTCGACAACACTCACGACCGATTTGGGTTTCCTATTTGGGTTGATAAGGATTTTGGGCCCATATTTCACTCCTTGCAGCCGATGAGAGTAAGAGAGCGATGGTGTTGGCGAGTGACTGGTTGGAAAAAACTACAGCCATTGGGGGAAGATCGATGTCCTCTCGAGAGAAAAGCTTGCTTTTATAGGGATGAGAGGAGGTACTTTGAGAAAGGAATTTTTGGAAATCACAAAATTAACTTTTTAGACATCAAAACAGTTTCAGTTTATTTTTAGAGATCATATTTAGATTATTTTCTTCGATACAGTCATTTTTCTCTTTTATGTAAAAAAACTAGAACAGTTTTGATGCTGAAAAAAAACATATTTTTTAATTTAAAAAATGAGAGGCCATTTGCCAAATTTTTTTTTTTTTGGCTTTTTGCCGAATTCTTCCGGATGAGAGCTCCTACGACTAAGAGATTTTGGTTTTTGTTAGACTCCTTTTTTTTTTTTTGTGTGGCCATGGCGGTTTTGTCAAACTGTTTTTTATTATTTAGGGATATCTATCAGGTGTTTGGTAAAATGGTAGGAAATGCGGTTCCCATCACAAACTCAGTTATAAATAATATAAAGCTCTCACATGCTATAGTAACAATAAAAAAAATTATTACAGTGTAAAGCTCTCACATGGTACAGTAAAAGTGGTTCTCACCACTGGTTCCTATCACCTTCCAAACACTAACCTCCTTGTGAAAAAGGGTCAAACGTTAATTCTGTCTCTGGGATTGATCATAAATGCTTGCCATTTTCTATAGATGGCTATTTGTGCATGTCTAGAGAAAAATGCTGATACTAATCCTAACTAAATTCATTGTTAGAGAATAGATCTATTAATGGCTGTTTCCAATAAGAAAGAATTATCCCTGATAGTCCCAAGGGCCAAGACAGGAGCTTTGAAGGAACTCAATATTAATTGGGTAGCACCGGGGAGCATAGTGGACCTGTTGGAGGGAGATTTTACGAGAAGAAGAAGAAGCAAGAAATGTACTAGATTGTGGAACGTGGTTCTGGCCGTCACATGGACCCTATGGTTAGAGAGAAACAATCTGGGATAGGATCAAGTTTTTGGTAGCTTTATGGATTTTTCGGAGCAAAGAGGTTGTTGCCTTTTCTTTTTTAGATTTACAAAGGGGTTAGGACAATTTGTTGCATTAGTTTAGTGGTTTCCTGTTTATGCTTCTGCTATTGTTTTCTCTTTTTCCTTTCTAGTTTCTTATGAAAAAAAGTAGGAAGAACTTGCATAGTTGTATTAAGGTCTTCACCTGATCCTCGCCTTAAGAATAGTGAAATATACAGAGTAGAACTAACAATTAGAGAATAACCATGAACAATAATAAGATAAAGATCAACTTTGCATAGAAAAACCTAAACTGAAAGGAAAAAAAAAATTTGTTAAAACTCATATCTTCTAAACTCAATAATACATTTTAAACTAAAAGTAGATATTCTAAAACTCATATCTAATTGAATTTTTATATTGTCGTTGGATTGGATTTGTATGCTTGATTACTCTTTTTCGCGCTTGTTTTCTGTAACTCTGTACATTTTGACAGTATATATACTCAAAGCAATAACCCAAACAGTTAAAGAAAGAGAAAAAAAAAAAAAAAAGGAAAAGAACCCAAAAAATAGCCATTAACAAGACAAGGGCTTTTAATTGAATATGATTTCTAGGTTTATCAGATTATCTTGAATAAGGTTACAAGTATATAGTAGTGGCTGTACAATACCTAGCCTCTTGGCTTACTTAACACCTCCTAGACAACTAAAAAGAGGCAAGTATTGGCTTATCTAAAGCTATATATTTTACGTGTATACTTACCACGTTTATTACTTTTTTTTCTTTTATATAAGAAACAACATTTCATTAATGAAATGAAAAAGTACAAAAAATAGATGGATGAGAGATCCATCGGAATTACAAAAAACAGAACCAAAAGATAACAATCGACTTAAAGACTAACAAAACATAGTAAAACAACCACAAATACTCTAAAAATCAGACCAGAAGAAGGGTATGTTTGTTTTGTATGTTTTTTGAACTCAATAAACTCAAATTTGAATTCGAGTATCAAGAATCTTTCAGATACGCGGTTGTTTTCTTCAAAATCTGAATAATTTGAGTATCAAGAATCTAAGTTTTTAAAGTTTTTATCTCCCCTTAAACTTTTAATACTCGGATATCTTTGCTACAGTAAAAACTAAAATTCTCTCTCCTATATTTGAGAAAAAAATCATAACTTCTTCATTTGATATTTAATTGAGATGATTTTTTTTCCACTGTATTCGTAATAAAGAGAGGAATAAATCAAGATCAATATTGCACATTTTTTAAGGTCATTAACATTAAGATATTATTAGATTTATTAATAAAATAAAAATTATCTTCACTATCTTTCCAAACACAAATTTCAATTGTATTCCATATTCAGATTAAAACTTAATGTACATCCAAATATCAATTCGAATAACAATTCAAATCATTAACTCAAATCCTAATTCAAATCATACTAACTCAAATTAAATCATTAATTTAAATCTATGTATCAAACGGATCCTATCCTTCAAACTAACACATCCGGCCAACTAAGCAAAATCAATGATAAAGGAAAATCCTTGAAAGCTTTGTCAGTGGACGCCCACAGGGGAAATTTTGATAAAAGACTCCCCTCAGAAACTTAATTGGAGAAATGAGCCTTTTTTTTTTTTGCACCCAAAAAAACGACAGATAGGCTCCATCTTAGCCTTTCTTTATTTATCCATCTCAGCCCCTATTCTCCTTATCAAATTTTCCCCTTCATATGTCGTTTCCTTTCCCTCTATTTTGAGGTCTAGTTGGGAGAGTTTCGTTGGGTTTGTCTCCGTCTTCCTTGGTTGGTTGCCGTTTTTCAAATTCTCCCTTTGCTGCGGTTCCTTCCCATTCCTTCCTTCCCGTTCCTTCCGTTCCCTCCTGAAATTATTTCGTCCTACTTCCGTGTGTGGCGTTGAAGCTGAAACAAAAAACAGTCTCCTCCATTTTCTTCTTCCCTTCTCTTCTTGCTTCTCTTCCTCTTTTCCTTCTCGTCAAAGAGCAACAAAACACGAGAACATAGAAAGAGTCCGATCCATTTCAACCAGAATTTATCAAATTTCCCCATTTTGACCCACCTTCCCCCTCCTCTGCGAAAAACCCCCCAACCGTCTCCTCTCCTTGTCCGGGCAATCTGCAGCTGTGGTACACGGCCGTCGCCGCCGTCCGTTTGACATTTGTCAGTCATCAGTGGTACACGGTCAGTAATTCTTTGATTGGTTTCCTTTGTTGTCTGCTATTGGTTGTGATTTATGCAGTATTTTAATAGTTAAAAAGCCCTAGAAAGACATAATTGAAAGAACATAATTGAATATCAACTCAAATTGATATCAACTCTATTGAAAGAACATAATTGAATAACACTAACTACATCGCTGTTATCATCCATACAGGATATGATGATTTATGTTTGACACCCTCGTGGAAAGACTGGCATTCTAATAAGTCTCACAATACCACATTCAAAAATTGCGTAGGAAAATATGCCAACTTGAATTACGGAAAAAAAAAAAGAAAATAAAAAAACATTTTCTTTTAATGCATTGAAGTGCAACCCAATGAGACAAACACAAAGATTAAACCAAAGATAAGGCACTCTCACCTCTCTGCTCAGTAATATTAGGATTTGTACCCAAAGTTTGCAACCTATGAATAATGTCAGTTGTAATGCTCTGCTTCAAATGCTGTGGAAGTTCAACAACCATTACTTCACTAGAAAGCTCCTTCTCGAGTTTCTTTACCTTTGAAGCCACAACAACGATTTTACCAATTTAACAACCAGTTTACAAACGAAACTTAAACAAAGTCACAAGGGCATAGCATAAATATAAAATAAGTTTAATCAACCATAGATCTGTCTAACTCATCAAAAGAATAAAATTACCAATTGAACAAACGACAGATAGCTCTTATAGTACACTATTTTAAGATTGGGAGTCTTATATTTTAACATTGGAATTCTGATGGGAATTTGGATTTGAACATTGTCTTCGTTTTCAAGGTTTTTGAAGCCTTGTAATTGCTTCCTCATGTCAATCGAAGTCCTTAAACAGAACAAAACAATTTAATTTCTAAAGGGCAAATTTTTCTTTCAGTAAGAATTATCTATGTTTTTGTTCTGCATGTGTAATTGGTTCATAAATTTGAATTTGAACTATTCTTAAAAAATGAGAATTAGTAATAAAAAAAGGTGAACGGCATAGGAAATTTATTAGGGTCTCCACAAGCATAAGCCCCATATGTTAGGTGGACTGATAGAGGAAAGGTGACAAATACTTAGATTGTGATCGTTTATATTATACTAATACTAGAATTCTGTTATTTTATATGCCAATTTCAATCATAGAAATATTTTCATTCGTTAAAATATGGAATCTTTTATAGTGGTATTTGTTGTTTTTGACTACCTGTAGGAACTTTGCTTTTTTCAATCATTGGTTTAATTTTTAACTTTTAATTGTGTGATTTGTAAGTTGGATCAATTTTGTATTGTGCGCAACAAATTATAAATGCATAGTCATGCCATTGACAATTTTACAATAGAAATTTTTAATACGTGCACTTGATAGGCTTAAGCTCGCACAATATAGATTAAAAAATTGTAAACCAGTAGCAATTAGCATGTACCACCAACAATTGTCTTCAAGGCTGAATAATAGGAAGTGGGCTGTTGAAAAACAGGAAGAGATGTACACCTTCCCCTTGTCTTTTGCATCGTTCACCATCACTGGCCAAACCAATCCACTTAGTATAGCTCGTTTAGTTGGGGGATTTTTTGCTTAACCAATTAAATAACTGAAGAATAAATTGGGAAAGTTTGAATGCTTAAAGAAGTCTGCCCAGTGGATTGGAAAAATGATGGTTATATCTGTTTTAGTTGGAAAACTAGAGGGTATATTTATGTTAGGGGTATCTCTATGCAAGAACTTCAAGGCATCAAATTTTAGTTCAACTACTATAGTTGGTTGAAATTTAAATTCTACTATAGTTGGTTGAAATTTGAATTTTGTTTCCTGCATATATTAATTTGGTAGCTTATAGATATGGACTATTTGATTGCAATTTATATGAGATCCAAAAGCATATGACTTACACATATTCTTGTCTCTTTGTCTATGGTTTTTAACTGTAGTAATGTGCACTATGTCGAATTGATTTTCCTTTTAAGGATGAAGCAGATATTGGTTTTAAAATACCAATGGCTACCTTTACTCTAATGTAAATTTGTGAACACATCTATTCTATATATACACAGACACTATGTATAATGATATCTAAATGTTGCGGGACTTTTAAAAC
>CAMOHE010054881.1:0-21100 GCA_946598075.1 Artocarpus hirsutus | reverse complement strand
ATCCGGGCACGAAGAGGGTATGAGTACTTCGTCACTTTTATTGATGACTACTCAAGGTATGGGTATGTGTACCTGATGCACCACAAAAGCGAAACTTTTGACAAGTTCAGGGAGTTTCGGGCTGAAGTGAAAAAACAATTGGGTAGACCCATAAAGGCACTTTGATCTGATCGAGGTGGAGAATACCTTTCTGATGAGTTTCTGGGACATTTATTAGAAAATGGGATTTTATCCCATTTGACTGCGCCGGGCACTGCGCAGCAGAATGGCATAGCGGAGAGAAGAAATAGGACTTTATTGGACATGGTTAGGTCCATGATGAGTTATTCATCATTGCCTTTATTCTTTTGGGGATATGCACTACAAATTGCATGTTATCTTTTGAACAATGGGCCCTCAAAATCGATCCCTAAAACTCCTCACAAGTTGTGGACGGGCAGGAAGACATCCTTAAACCATATTTGCATGAGGGGATGCCGGCTCATGTCTTATTTAAGGATGCGAATAAGTTGGAAGCACGTTCAGAAGTTTGCATGTTTGTAGGATATCCAAAAGGGACTAAAGGGGGTTATTTCTATAACCTAAAGGAAAATAAAGTCGTGGTTTCAACTAATGCAACTTTCCTTGAGGAGAGTTACATGGATGACTTTAAGCCTCGAAGCAAAGTGGTGTTTGAGGAGTTAAGGAGTGATCCGATCACTCTGGAGGTTCCAAATGAAATCGTTTCAATCAGTGTAGAAAAACCAAACTAACCTGAATAACAACCTAAGGGGCTTCGGCGTAGTGGGAGGATCAGGCGTCAACCCGAGAGGTATATGTTCAATGGGGAGGCCTTCTTAGCTGAACCGGATGAACATGACAGGGATCCTTACACTTACCTAGAGGCTATGGAGGATGTTGATTCAAAGCTTTGGATAGAGGCCATGAACATAGAGATGAAGTCTATCGAGACTAATCAGGTCTGGGAGCTTGTGGATCTTCCCCAAGGGGTAAAACCCTTAGGGTGTAAGTGGATCTGCAAGAGGAAAAGAGGAGTGGATGGAAAGGTCGAAACCTTTAAGGCTAGGCTGGTAGCTAAGGGTTATATGCAAAAGGAAGGAATCGATTACGAGGAAACCTTTTCGCCAGTAGCCATGCTTAAGTCCATCTGGATTCTCTTGTCCATAGCTGCCACTCTCTATTACGAGATTTGACAAATGGATGTCAAGACGACTTTTCTAAATGGCTATCTTGATGAGTCCATTTATATGGTACAACCAGATGGGTTCAAGGTCAAGGGTCAAGAGGGTAAGGTTTGTAAGTTGCTAAAGTTAATTTATGGACTTAAGAAAGCTTCCCGTTCTTGGAACATAAGATTTGATTAAGTGATCAAGACTTATGGGTTCTCACAAAATGTGGATGAGCCATGTGTTTACAAACACATTAAGGAGGGGAAGGTGGTTTTTCTACTGCTCTATGTGGATGACATTCTGCTAATTGGCAATGAAATTGGGGCATTGTCATTGGTCAAATTATAGTTGACCAAGCAGTTTGACATGAAGGACTTGGGTAAGGCTAATTTTGTTCTCGGTATCTAGATCTTACAGGATGGGAAGAACAAAATGATAGCTTTGTCACAAGCCAGCTACATAGATAAAATTCTCAGAAGGTATGCAATGTAGGATTCTAAGAAAGATGGGCAACCATTTAGGTCTAGAATTACTCTTTCTAAGAAAGACTTTCCAAAGTCTAGTGAAGAAAGAGAATACATGAAGAAGGTGCCTTATGCTTCGACAGTGGGTAGTCTCATGTATGCCATGCTTTGCACATGACCGGATATTTGTTATACGGTCGGGATTGTAAGTCGATTTCAGGCGGATCTAGGACCGAACCATTGGGTTGCGGTTAAGCATATTTTCAAGTACCTGAGAAGGACTTGAGGGTATATGCTTGTATATTCTGGTGAGGACTTAACTCCTCTAGGATATACTGACTCGGATTTTCAATCCTATCTAGATTCTAGGAAATTGACTTCAGGTTTTGTGTTTACTCTAGGCGGCGGTACCATCAGTTGGAGAAGTGTGAAACAAGAATGTACTTCAGATCAACGATGGAGGCCGAGTTTGTGGCAGCTAGTGATGCTTCCAAAGAAGCAGTGTGGCTCCGTAAGTTCCTTGGGGATCTTGAGGTAGTTCCTGGTATGGATAATGCGGTATCACTGTACTATGATAACAGTGCGGTGGTAGCTAATGCTAAGGAACCAAGATTTCACAAGAAAAGTAAGCATATTGATCGAAAGTATCATGTGATAAAGGACTTCATCGAGGGCGGGCATGTCAAGGTGTGCAAAATTACATTAGAGGACAATTTAGCTGATCCATTCACGAAGACACTTACTGGGAGAGTCTTCGAGAGGCATGTGGAAGCTATGGGGATGCAAGATTTGTCATATTTACTCACTTAGTGCAAGTGGGAGATTGTTAGACATGTATGCCCTAAGGAGTAAAAATGTAATGAATTTTTGGAGACATTTTTATCAGTAAAGAATTCATTTATTATTTATATACCAAATCTTGTCCTCTTTACGTTCATATTTGTTGAATGTATGACAAGCAAACAATAGTCTGAGACTGTTGGTCTAAACCTTCAAGAATTGGGCATATGATGGACAGATTATGCAGAAAGACACGATTCTTAAGGTGATGGTCTAAAAACATAAGATCTGCAAACGATGGAATAAAGTTGGGCGCTTTATTCATGTAAAGATTGTTATTTTGTCTACATTCCTATTGGGGATGGTTTGTCTTGACCATCGGAGGTGGACTCCATGAATGAAAACATTGGCACATTGTCATAGGTGACGATGTGTTGGATTGGGACATAAAGTGAATTGATTTGGATTAATAATTCTGTCTTGGCAAATCGATTCACTTTAGACAATCATTTGTATTGTATCTTAATCCTAAGATGACTAGTGGGTCTGTTGTCTTGACTTGTGTCTTTTGATGTACCAAAGGGTAACACCCACATCTTAATAGTGGTATGCATGCTAGTACGTTGGAGGCATGACTCTTGATGACGTAGACCTGTTATTCAAAGATATGGAATCCATAGCTCCTCTTTAGGAGTAGTGATATCCTCTTATATGCGTTATCCTATAATTGGAAAACTGGAGCGCTCAACCATTTGGATACATAGGTGTAACCGAATGGTATACTGTCTTTGGATGGTAAGTTTTTCAATGGTGAGATAATGGAACGTAAGATAAAAATAATCGGGAGGGTAAGACAGAACTTGTCCTTAAGCCGATTATGGATAATCCTATGGGGATACGATACAATATGATATGTCATGGAGACTTAGCTATACGGGCTTTGTAATTCTATAGAGTTCGAGATGCAGCTCCAAGCTTTTAGTGGAGTAGCGTTAGAGTTGATAATTATGAAATGTATATCTGGGATATTGGGTTTCATAATTATCAGGAGCTTGAACTATATAGGTCCATTTGGTCCCCTTTGCTAGCTCACAAAATCCTGTAACGATACGGCGTGCTTTTACAATAATTGTTGACTTATGTCGATTTATTAGATTGGTTGAAAATTTGGAAGAATCAAATAATTCATGTCTGTTTGTCGGTTGAATTAATTTTGTAAACAAAATTAATTCAAGATAAACTTGTTGAATTATTGGTGTCAGATAATTCTTATCTGTTTATTAGTTGATTAAATTTTGGATAAATTAAATCAGGATAAACTTGTAGAATTATTAGGAATCTATTTATTTTCTTAGAGATTATCTAGATAAAGTTGTTTTAATTAGATAACTTCTCTATTGGGTTATTTAAATTAAAACTGAGGCTTTATCCTATAGAATCTCGGGTGGAAAATAAAATATTCGCGTGATTTTTATTTCGACAGTTCGACATGCCGATCCTAAAGTTCGGCCTGCCAATCAGGCAAGTTTGGCCTACCTATGGAAAAGTTTGGCCTGCCTATGGAAAAGTTCAGTCTGCCTATGCACGAATTAAAAATCACGCGTTTTTACGCGTATCTTATCCGATATTGACCCGAATTTGGTTCTGTTTCAAATTTTTGAGACCTTATCTAATAAGGAATGACCCTAGGTCCAACCTC
This sequence comes from Artocarpus hirsutus, assembly GCA_946598075.1. NCBI lineage: Eukaryota > Viridiplantae > Streptophyta > Magnoliopsida > Rosales > Moraceae > Artocarpus > Artocarpus hirsutus. The sequence continues at coordinate 16,988 of CAMOHE010054881.1, read as the reverse complement.
TATAAATAGGGAGTGAGTCTAATGAGTTATTTAGATCAATAGAGAGATTAAGAGTGATACTCTACTGATGATAATCTGAAACTCCCTAAGAGCTCTTGTTCACAAATCACAAACACTAGCTTTGAGTTCTCTCAATTGGTTGGAAGGAGAATCACCTTGAAGAAGAGCTGTACATGTGAGCCCACACTCACTCCGATCGTGGATAGAGTATAGCAAAGAAGACCTGTTGGTTGAGGCTCTTCTAGAATGTTACTTCTCTACACAGATTTCAGGAGCTTTTCGAAAAATACAAGGTTAGTAAGATCAGTTTAATTTATACATATAGCATGTCAAACTTGTGTTTTGAAAAATACTCTGATTTAAAATTTTTAAATTCTGCCGCGTATTATTTTTCCAACAGTTAAACTATTCCATGGTGTCCTAGTGTGCCATTTGTGTTTATAAAATCATACTGTAAGATTAAAATCTCTATCGGGGTTCAAAATAGTAATAACGGATGAAAAACAACAAATTTTATTGTTTTACTATCATCGATCGGCCTACCGGTCCCCCTGGTTCGGCCTGCCGACTGTGCAGTTTGGCCTACTAGCAAATCAGGTCCTGCCTGCTAAAATTGTCCAAGTTCGGCCTGCTGGATGTATGAGTCCAGCCTGTTGGACTCATGAATCTGGCCTGTTTTACTTCACGTTTAGCTTGTCGAACTGGAAAATTCTAGAATTTTCCAGAATCGGGTCTCAACATGCCGAAGCCTAATTCTCATTTTCACCTGTTTTTCTTAATTCCTAGGCATGAAAAACACTCATAGATGATAAAAAAACATAATAGAACACCTTTAAACTAGTTTAAACAAAATTTGCTTAGAAAAATTCAAAAATCTAAAAATGTGAAAAATGGACGAAAATAGAAAATCTTGATTTAAATCCGTTTTTAATTAAACCAAGCCTAGATTGTAGATGTTTTAAGTTCTACTAACTTAGATTAAAGGTTCTCTAAGCTCAAAGAAGCTTGGATTTCAAAATGCAAAGTAAATAGAAAAATTTAGAAAAAGTTTAAAATTTTGAAAACTAACCTTGATTTAATCTTTAAATCAAGTTTATAATCGTCCAAACATGTTCTTGAGCTTCCAATCCACTGACAACCGAAGCTTGGGCTTGATTTTTGAATCAAAAATTTGAGAGAAAGAGAGAGAGAAAGAGATGCATGAGAGAGAAGAGAGAGAAGAGAGAGAAAGAGCAAGAGAGGAAGAATATAAGCATGAGAGATTAAGCGAAAGAAAGGAAGAAAGAAATAAATAGAGGGGAGAGGAGAGCAAAACTAGGAAAGAAAACTGTGTACCACCCATGGTTTTGCAAAAAGGACATAGTTGGTATTTAACAAATTGTTTTGTTTCAAAAATTTAGATTAACAAATAAAAATGATCAAAAGTAATTAAAAATGATTTAAAAAATTAAAAATAACATAAATTTTAGAAATATCACAAAATAGTCAGATTAAGTTTAAAAATACATCATGGCACACAAATTCACCATTTTATACGCCAATATCACTCACTATTGCATCTCTTTTCCAATCCTCAAGAGCCAAACAAGTAAGAATTCCTAAAGACTTCCTACTAAGCACATGAGCTACTACATTACCTTTCCCGAGATCGTACTGCAACACGAAATCATAATCTTCTATGTATTCCATCCACTTTTGCTGCCTCAAGTTCAGATCCCTCTGAGTGAATAGATACTTCAAACTCTTATGGTCGGAGAAAACCTAGAATGTCACCTCATAAAAATAACATCTCTAGATCTTCAGTGCGTCAATCATTGTTGTGAGCTCTAGGCCATGAGTAGGATAGTTCTGCTCATGAGGTCGTAGCTGTCTCGATCTATATGCCACCATGCGTCCATGTTGCATCAATATGCATTCAAGTCTGTGTCCTAAAGCATCTGTATAAACTTTATACAGCTCATCATTATTAGGAATAATCAAAACTGGAGCTATAGTCAACCGATTCTTTAACTCCTGGAAGGCAAATTCACATCCTTCATCACACTCAAATCTAACATTCTTCCTAATCAGTCTTGTCAACAGAGCTACTATCTTCGAGAAGTCCTTCAAAAATTTCCTGTAGCATTTTATGAGTCCCATGAAACTATAGATTTCTGGTACATTCCTTGGTTGTTCCCATTCCACTATGACTTCTACCTTAGAAGGATCCACTAAAATGCCTTGCTTGGAGATGACATGTCCTAGAAACTTGACTTCTGTCAACCAAAACTAACACTTTTCTTTTTTGGCATACAACTTCTACTCCCGTAGAGTCTGAATCACAATCCTAAGGTGTTGCTCATGCTCCTCCCAAGTCTTAGAGCAGACCAAAATATCGTCGATGAACACGATCACAAACTGATCCAAATAAGACCTAAATATCATATTCATTAGGTCCATGAACTATCGAAGCATTGTCAATCCAAACAACATCACCAGAAACTTGAAGTGTCCATATTGGGTCCTAAAGCTGTTTTGGGGATGTCCTCTTCTTTAATCTTGAGTTCGTGGTATCCCGAATGCAAATCTATCTTTGAAAAATACCGCGAGCCTCCCAACTGATCGAACAACTAGTCGATTCTAGGCAGAGGATAGTTGTTCTTCATAGTGACCTGATTCAGCTGTCAATAGCCAATGCATAGACTAAGGGCCCCATCATGCTTCTTAGTGAATAAAACCAGTGCTTCCTACAGCGATGTGCTATTTTGGATATATTCCTTGTTAGTAAGCTACTGAAGTTTGCTTTGTCAATTCTTTCATCTCTACCGGTGCTATGGAAATCAGAGCAGTTCTCAAAAGTTGTTCGATGCTAAACTCAATCTCCTGATGTGGTGGTAATCTTAGTAACTCGTTAGGGAAAACATCTTCAAACTCATCAACCACTGGTATTGCTGCACTCATTCTTGATGCACTGGGCTCTCCTTCTAGGTTCATGAGGAAAGTATAGCAAGCTAGGTTCTTTCATCCTCTAAGACATGTCTTCATGAGATGCTTACTCCTTATTCCATCATTACGACCCTTATAAGTGGTTGTTGTTCCCCTATGAGACACTAGGGTCACTCTTCTAAGTTAATAGTCTACTACTGCATTATATCTAGATAACCAGTCCATCCCTAGGATTACATCATATGAACTCATGGGGATTACAATCAAATCACTCTTTAGAATCTCACCCCCAATCTTTATTTTACATGATTTACATATGTAGTTCACACACACACTTGCCCCAAGGTTGAAGCAATAACTAAGGGTTCATCAAACTCTTCCATCTCTAACCCAAAGGCATGTACAAACGAACTTGAAATGAGAGAATGAATGGCACTAGTGTCAAATAAAACATGGGCTAAGGATTGAGAAAGTAGAATCAAACCATTAACAACCACATTACTGGATTGGGCATCCGAAGTCCCTGATGTCATGGTGTGAACCCGAATTGGTGCATTCCATTTTCCTCCACCAACATTGCTAGGTCTTGGACTAGCAAGTCGATACTACTGTGGTGAAGGAAACTGCATGCTAGCTTTACTCGGTACTCGATACTAAGGGGTGTTGCACTAGAAATTCTTTAGCTAGTGTCCTTGTGCTAGGTATGACAGTTGTTGGGGAAAGAACTGATTAAACTAAAGCTGAGGGAATTGTCAAGGTGAAGATAGAGTCTGAGGTTGAGGCCAACGACAGGCTCCTTCTCTGGCCTGAAGCCCTAAATGAGCACTCCTGATCAGGCAATTCCTCTTTATGTGTTTCAGTTGCTGGCAATAGTGGCAATGAAAGCTGTAGGGATTGCTGCGACTACTGCCGGATGAACTACTGCTTCTACTGTTCACGTTACCATGTCGATTCTTCCCTTAAGTTGGACAGCTGCTAGTGCTCCTCCTACCATTTCTTTGTGGTCCTCCTAACATCTTTGCTCAATCTTCACAATATTACTTATAATCACTTTCCACATATATAGCTGACGATACATGCTCACCAAAATTCTTGAGTCGTAGCATAAACACCTGTCATTGAATTGAAGCTTTAAGCCCTTCTTGGAATTAAATCCACTTCTCACGCTCTGTCGCAATTGCAAAAGGAGCAAACCTAGCCAACTCGTTAAACTTTTCCTCGTACTCCCAAAGAGACATATCACCCTGTTGCAGCCTATAAAATTTAGAAGCCTTCTGGTCTCTATATCTTTGCGAAAAATAACGGTCATATAACAGCACCTCTAACCTATCCCAACTGATGTTCCCATTGTTCTCCAGGTGTTTAATTTGCTTCCACCAAGTATTAGCACCACCTTTGAATTTATAGGCTGCAAACTCCACACAATACTCTGCTAGCATGCCAAGGGTATCCAGGTGTTTCACAATTGAGTCTTACCAATATTTGGCCACTTGCGGGTTCTTATTTCTATCAATGATTGGAACAGATGCACGTCGAAACTCTTTAAAGTACGGGTGTTGACAACTATCCTTGAAATCCTCCAGTCTTGCCCTTGCTACCATCCGTCAGAAAGCAGCAAGCATTGCCCCAATCATACTTTCCTCATTTCCTGGGTTCACGTTAGCAACAAATGAACGACGTCTTGGTGCCATTCTCTAACTTCTAAAAACAAAATTGGACTGTTAGTGGTTTTTCATTGTCATACCTATATGTGCACAATTCCTAATGTTCAAAAACTAGGGCTCTGTTACCATTTTGTTGCACCTTGGAGTACGGGAGGTGACGTAGTGGGTTAATATTATGTAAAAATTTTAATTAGAACACAAGTTAAAGAATTTAATTAATTCAAAAATAGGTGATAATTTTAAACAAGCATTTATAATAATTAAACAAATAAGATAAAACAAAATAAAATAAAATAATAAAGAAAGAGAAAATACGCGTTAGGTCCCACTAGCCTATAACTTGTGCACACACATAGTATCGACAATAAATAAATCTCAACTACAGTCGAAAAGAGAAAGAGAAGTTAAATTAATACATGCCATGTTTAAGTTATACAAATAACCTACTAAAGGTCTTCTATTGCTCACAAATCTAGTCGATGGACTCTCTGCCAATCCTAAGCTGAATTCTACCTAAAGGGAGACAGTGTGATGCCCCAGGGAGGAGGTTAGAAGTTTTAGGTAAATAAAAAGAAAATTAATGTAAATAGACAGAAAAATAAATATATATATGTCAAAAATAAATAAATTAAGTAGATTTCTTATTTAAAATAAATATCATCAGAGATAAATGATATCATTGACAGTCACTATCACGTGAATACCACGAAGGTGGGGCCGAGATCTCATTCTCATTCACCATCACGTGGAAGCTAGTCACGAAGGTGGGTAGGTAAATAAAATACAAATAACATCAATAATAATAATAATATAAAAATACTGAAAATTGTTTTTGAAATAGATGACGCAGTGGGGCTCACAAAGATGAAAGTGACATCAACAACGACATTAGGACAAGTCATAGAGTACACGTGTCATACCACAATTACATAGAAAATACCATTTCAATCCCAAGAGCCAGGTTTCGATCCTAGGACCTTCCTCCCTCTTTAAAACCTGGAAGGGGATATTTAAAAATAGGAAAAACACGAGCGGAAGGCCCAGTAGGATAATTAGTTAAAAACAAGTTATTTTCAAATATCATTCACAAATCATATTTACTAAAACAAGTCTCAAAAATTTATTTATAAAGATTGATAAATACTTACCTGAACAAATCTTTAATAGAACATCACCGTACAGGTTTTGGAAATCCAAAATAAATATCAAAATACAATTCTTCAAAATCAATGGCAGAAACCATTATTAAAAGAAAACATTTAAGAGATGGACTTGGCCAAAACAATTTAAAAAGGGCTACCAAAGGAAGGGATGAAAATATCCTACCTCATTTGAAATCCAATAACATAAGCTCCAAATAAAATCCAACGTATGCTCCATACACATTTAAAACCTTGAAAACTGCATTTAAAAACATAAATTACTTTCAACAAATATCATTATGTTAGTTTAATTATCAATGTGCCCTTTTGACTCAAAATAATCATAATACAAAACTATAATCCTTTTTGAAACATTTTAGAATCATTAAACATTAAAAACTAGAAGAAAAATACAATTTTCTAAGTCCATAGTCGGCCTGCCGAATTCCCCGGTCCAGCCTACAGAACTGCACAGTTCGGACTATCGAAAAACTAAGTTTGGTCTATCGAATTTTTCCAGGTTTGGCCTGCCGATAGTATGAATCCAACTTGCCGAACACATGAATCTGGCCTACCGAAGATCAAGTCCGGCCTTCCAAAGATCAAGTTTGGCCTGCCGAACTGGCAAAATTAGGGAACCTGAGACTCCAAGTCTCGACCTTCCCAAGCTCCAAATCTCAAATTAAAACCTGTTTTTCAATTCTCATATCATGAAAATCATATAGAAAGCATAGGAAATCATAATTGAACAAGTTTGAACAATTTTCCCCAAATTTAAACTCAATTTCACAATAGATTTGAAAATCTAAGAGAAATGTAAAAATTTTGATTAAACTAATTTTTGTTCAAATAAAGTTTAGATTGATAGTAAAATAAGTCCTATAAGCTTAGATTAAACATTATCTAAGCTCAATGAAGCTCAGATTGTAAAATACATAAAAATTCAAAACAAAATCAAAATTTTGGAAAGAGAAAGAGCTAACCTCAAATCAATGTTTTTGAAGAGGATTTCTAGCTTGAATCTCCATCTCTTAACTTCAAATCAACGGGTTTAAAGCTTGAGAATGAAATTTTGTAAAGAAAATGGGTGAGCAAGAGAGACAGGAATTAGAGAAGGAGAGAGATGGGAGAGAGGGATGAAAACATGAAAGAGAAGGGAAAGAAAGAAGAAAATGAGGAAGAGAGCGGGAAGTGAGAAAAATTAAAGGAGTCAAAGGCATTTTTGAAATTATGGGAAAAATGTGAGATAAAAATATCATTTTATATTTTTAAACCAAAAATCAAACTTTAGATATAACAAAAACAATAAAATCTTCAAATAACTAAAATTAACGACGACAATTTACACAGGCACACTTAATAATTAAGCTTAACATAATAAATTTCACTTTAAAAATTCAGGGGTGTTACAATCCACCCTCCTTAAATAAATTTCGTCCTCAAAATTTTTAAATACCTGAAGTTTAAAATTATAAATAACATTGTGTACTCAAACGTAACTGTAACGACAACTGTCTCGACATAATATTTGAAAAACAAAATAAAACAGTGAAAATCTCACAGGTTCAGTTCTCGAAAGATCTAAAGCCTATGCTCTGATACCATTCTGTGATGCCCTAGGGAGGGGGTCCAGTAGTTTTAGGTAAATAAAATAAAAATTAATGTAAATAGATAGAAAAATAAATAAAGATATGTCAAAAATAAATAACTTAAGTAGATTTCTTATTTAAAATAAATATCATCATAAACAAATGATATCATCGGCAGTCACCATCACTGATTACCGCGAAGGTGGGGCCGAGATCTCATTCTCATTCACCATCACGTGGAAGCTAGCCACGAAGGTGGGTAGGTAATAAAATACAAATAACATCAATAATAATTATAATATAAAAATACTGAAAAGCGTCTTTAAAACAGATGACGCGGTGGGGCTCACAAAGACAAAAGTGACATCAACAGCGACATTGGGACAAGTTGTACAGTACACATGTCATACCATAGTTACATAGAAAATACCATTTCAATCCCAAGAGCCAGGTTCCGATCTTAGGACCTTCCTCCCTCTTTAAAACCTGGAAGGGGATATTTAAAAATAAGAAAAAATGAGCGAAAGGCTCAGTAGGATAATTAGTTAAAAACAAGTTATTTTCAAATATCATTCACAAATCATATTTACTAAAACAAGTCTCAAAAATTTATTTATAAAGATTGATAAATACTTACTTGAACAAATCTTTAATCTTTGATAAAACGTCACCGTACGGGTTTTGAAAAACCAAAATAAATATCAAAATACAATTCTTCAAAATCAATGACATAAATCATTATTAAAAGAAAACAATTAAGAGATGGACTTGGCCAAAATAATTTAAAAAGGGCTACCAAAGGAAGGGATGAAAATATCCTACCTCATTTGAAATCCAATAACGTCAGCTCCAAATAAAATCCAACGTATGCTCCATATACATTTAAAACCTTGAAACCTGCATTTAAAATCATAAATTACTTTCAACAAATATCATTATGTTAGTTTAATTATCAATGCACCCTTTTGACTCAAAATAATCATAATACAAAATTATAATCCTTTTTGAAACATTTCAGAATCATTAAACATTAAAAACTGGAAGAAAAACACAATTTTCTGAGTCCACAGTCGGCCTGTCGAATTCCTGGTCTGGCCTATAGAACTGCACAGTTTGGCCTGTCGAAAAACTAAGTTCGATCGGCCGAATTTTCCCAGGTTTGGCCTGTCGATAGTATGAATCCAACTTGCCGAACACATGAATCTGGCCTACCAAAGATCAAGTCCGGCCTGTCGAAGATCAAGTTTAGCCTGTCGAACTGACAAAATCGGGGAACCCGAGACTTAGAGTCTCGACCTTTCCAAGCTCCAAATCTTAAATTAAAACCTGTTTTTCAATTCTCAAATCATGAAAATCATATAGAAAGCATATGAAATCATAATAGAACAAGTTTGAACAATTTTTCCCAAATTTAAACTCAATGTTATAATAGATTTGAAAATCTAAGAGAAATATAAAAATTTTGATTAAACTAATTTTTGTTCAAATAAAGTTTAGATTCATAGTAAAATAAGTCCTATAAGCTTAGATTAAATATTATCTAAGCTCAATGAAGCTCAGATTGCAAAATACATAAAAATTCAAAACAAAATCAAAATTTTGGAAAGAGAAAGAGCTAACCTCAAATCAATGTTTTTGAAGAGGATTTCTAGCTTGAATCTCCATGTCTTAACTTCAAATCAACGGGTTTAAAGCTTGAGAATGAAATTTTGTAAAGAAAATGGGTGAGCAAGAGAGACGGGAATTAGAGAAGGAGAGAGATGGGAGAGAGGGATGAAAACATGAAAGAGAAGGGAAAGAAAGAAGAAAATGAGGAAGAGAGAGGGAAGTGAGAAAAATTAAAGGAGTCAAAGGCATTTTTGAAATTATGGGGAAAATGTGGGATAAAAATATCATTTTATATTTTTAAACCAAAAATCAAACTTTAGATATGTTAGACATGTATGCCCTAAGGAGTAAAAATGTAATATGTTTTTGGAGACATTTTTATCAATAAAGAATTTATTATTTATATATACCAAATCTTATCCTTTTTACGTTCATATTTGTTGAATGTATGATAAGCAAACAATAGTCTGAGACTGTTGGTCTAAACCTTTAAGAATTGGGCATATAATGGACAGATTATGCGGAAGACATGATTCTTAAGGTGATGGTCTGAAAACATAAGATCCGCAATCGATGGAATAAAGTTGGGCATTTTATTCATGTAAAGATTGTTATGTTGTCTATATTCCTATTGGGAGATGGTTTCTCTTGACCATCGAGGTGGACTCCGTGAATAGAAACATTGGCACGTTGTCATAGGTGACAATGTGTTGCATCGGGACATAAAGTGAATTGATTTGGATTATTAATTCTATCTTGGCAAATCGATTCACTTTAGACAATCATTTGTATTGTATCTTAATCCTGAAATGACTAGTGGGCCCGTTGTCTTGACTTGTGTCTTTTGATGTATCAAAGGGTGACACCCACGTCTTAATAGTGGTATGCATGCCGATACATTGGAGGCATGACTCTTGATGACATAGACCTGTTATTCATAGATATGGAATCCATAGCTCCTCTTTAGGAGTAGTGATATCCTCTTATATGCATTATCTTGTAATTGAAAAACTGAAGTGCTCAACCATTTAGATACATAGGTGTAACCGAATGGTATACTGTCTTTGGATGGAAAGTTTTCTGATGGTGAGATAATGGAACGTAAGATAAAAATAATTGGGAAGGTAAGATAGAACTCGTCCTTAAGCCGATTATGGATAATCCTATGGAGAAACGATACACTGTGATGTCATAGAGACTTAGCTATACGGGCTTCTTAATTCTATAGAGTTCAAGAGTGCAGCTCCAAGCTTTTAGTGGAGTAGCGTTGGAGTTGATAATTATGAAATGTATATCTAGGATATTGGCTTTCATAATTATCAAGAGCTTGAACTATATAGGTCCATTTGGTCCCCTTTGCTAGCTCACAAAATCCTGTAACGATACGGCATGCTTTTACAATACTTGGTGGCTTATGTCAGATTTATTAGATTGGTTGAAATTTAGAAGAATCAAATAATTCATGTCTGTTTATCGGTTGAATTAATTTTGTGACAAAATTAAATCAAGATAAACTTGTTGAATTATTGGGATCGGATAATTCTTGTCTGTTTATCAATTGATTTAATTTTAGATAAACTAAATCAAGATAAATTTGTAGAATTATTGGGAATCTATTTATTATCCTAGAGATTATCTAGATAAAGTTGTTTTAATTAGATAACTTTTCTATTGGGTTATTTGAATTAAAACTAAGGCTTTATCCTATAGAATCTCGGGTGAAAAATAAAAGATTCGTGTGATTTTTATTTCGATAGTTCGGCATGCATATCCTAAAGTTCGGCCTGCCGATCAGGCAAGTTCGGCCAGCCTATGGAAAAGTTCGGTCTACCTATGCGCGAATTAAAAATCACGCGTTTTTACACGTATCTTATCCGATATTGACCCGAATTTGGTTCTGTTTTGAATTTTAGAGACCTTATCTAATAAAGAATGACGGTAGACCCAACCTTTATAAATAGGGAGTGAGTCTAATGAGTTATTTAGATCAATAGAGAGATTAAGAGTGATACTCTACTGGTGAAAATCTAAAACTCCCTGAGAGCTCTTGTTCATAAATCACGAACACTAGCTTTGGGTTCTCTCAATTGATTAGAAGGAGAGTCACCTTGAGGAAGAGCTGTACGTGTGAGCCCACACTCATTTCGATCGTAGATAGAGAATAGCAAAGAAGACCAGTTGGTTGAGGCTCTTCTGGAACATTACTTATCTACACAAATTTCGAAAGCTTTTCGACGAATACAAGGTTAGTAAGATCAAATTAATTTATACATATAACATATCAAACTTATGTTTTGAAAAATACTCTGATTTAAAAATTTTTAAAATTCCGCTACGTATTATTTTTCGAACAAGATATAACAAATACAATAAAATCTTCAGATAACTAAAATTAACGACGACAATTTACACGGGCACACTTAATAATTAAGCTTAACATAATAAATTCCACTTTAAAAATTCAGGGGTGTTACAAACAGGTTTCAAAACAAATAAAAAGTGAACGAAAGGCTAAGTAGGACTAGGTTATAAAAACATTTAACTTTAAATAAAAAATTCATTATTTAAGAAAACATTTAGAAAATTGACTTAAATTAATAAATGGATAAATAAACTCAATAAAATTAATCTTACCAAAACCATTTGTTGGTCGATTAGAAAGGATATCATTATCTTTTCTTGGGCAAAACATGTATAAATCACCGCCGTTGTAGCCCAGCTGGGTTTTGGCGCCTACCCCTAAGGTCACACACTACACAACCCGATCTTTGAATATGACATCATGTCTGTCTATGTATTTCTATACTTATTAAGATCTCTTTTACTAAATATTTTCATTTACATTCATTATGTGGTTCATTATGAAAATCACCTCAATCTATTGTTTGTGAAAACAGTAAAAAAATCCTTTTGAGGCCAAAATCATTTAAAAACTAGGCTACCAAGGAAAGGGATAGAAGTCCTACCTCAATATCTGGTGTTATGACTCAGTACCGTAGTCTCGCTCCACTATACGTTAGCTCCACGAAACTACGAACACCTTAAATATAAATTAGATTTATCAGTATCTAACTTAAGATATCTTATGTTGCTAAACTATTCCATGGTGTCCTAGTGTGCCATTGTGTTTATAAAATCATACTATAAGATTAAAATCTCAATAGAGGTTCAAAATAGTGAAAACGGATGAAAAACAACAAAATTTTTTTTACTATGCTTGGTCGGCGTGCTAGACTATGCAATCTGGCCTATCAGCAAATCAGGTCCAGCCTGCTAAAATTATCCAGGTTCGGCCTACCGGATGTATGAGTCCGGCCTGCCAGACTCATAAATCTGCCTGCCAAACTTCAAGTTTGGCCTACCGAATTGAAAAATTCTAGAATTTTCTAGAATCAGGTTTCGACCTCCCTGAGCCCAATTCTAATTTTCACCTGTTTTCTCAATTCCTATAAATAAAAAACACTCATAGATGATAGAAAAATATAATTGAACACCTTTTAGCTAGTGTAAACAAGATTTGCATAGAAAAATTCAAAAAAATCTGAAAATGTGAAAAATGAGAAAAAATTTAAAATCTTGATTTAAATCCGCTTTTAATCAAACTAAGACTAGATTCTAGATTTTAGTTCTATTAACTTATATTAATGGTTTTCTAAGCTCAAAGAAGCTTGGATTTCAAAATGCAAAGTAAATAGAAAAATTTAGAAAAAGTTTGAAATTTTAAAAACTAACCTTGATTTAATCTTTAAATCGAGTTTATGATCATCCAAATGCATTCCTGAGCTTCCAATTCACTGAAAACCAAAACTTGGGCTTGTTCTTTGAATAAAAAATTTGAGAGAAGGAGAGAGAGAAGGAGAGGTGGTAAGAGAGAAGAGAGAGAGAGAGCGTGAGAGAGGAAGAGTGTGAGCGTGAGAGAGTAAGGGAAAGAAAGGAAGAGAGAAATATATAGAGAGGAAAGGAGAGCAAAACCGGGAAGGAAAACTGTGCACCACCCATGGTTTAGCAAAAAAAGACGTGATTGGTATTTGACAAATTGTTTTGTTTTAAAATTTTAAAATAACAAATAAAAATAATCAAGAGTAATTAAAAATGATTAAAATAATTAGAAATAATATAAATTTTAGAAATATCATAAAATAGTTAAATTAAATTTAAAAATACATCTTGGCATAGTAATTCACCATTTTATACAACTGTATCACTTAAGTAATTTTGAGGTGTTACAAGTAGTTTTGTGTCATGTGTTGTCAATTTTTAATATAGACAGTGGTAGATCAGACTTAAAATCCTAATCTAATGGTTAAAACATCATGCTCTACTAGTGAAGCAAAGTTATCTTCTCCACCAATTGAATTTCCTAGGTTAATTAAGGGACTTTTCTAGTTATAGTATACGTTTTGAAACCATTAATCTGATCATATTTTTTTTTATACATGTGATGATTAAAAGAAAGTTACTCGTGAATGGGTTTCTTTTTCAGCTCCGATTAGCAAACATTGCTATCAAAATGAACGCAAATTGGAACCAAAAAAAGAAACAGCCCCTCAAGTTGTCTGCTAATTGATTAACATTTGCAATTGTGGGCACCCAGAAACGACGCATAGAGGCTTTTTTTTTTTTTAAGCTACGGTACTTGGAAGCAGTCAAATCTCATCATCTACAATAAATAAATTAATTAATTTAAGCACAAAGAACGTGTGCCTCGTTTTTTTTCCCCCTTAAATTCTTCACAAACTGTTACGTAAGGGAAGAAGTGTAAAAAGAAACGCCAACGATACTGGCTTAAACTCTACTCATATATTTACAATGTTAACCACCCTCTATCTTTTTCCACATCTTCATCACCCTCATCATATTTATAATTTTTTTGGCATCAGAAAAAAAAAATCAATAGAATTAAGGAAGAAAAAATGAAGTTTTTTTTCTTTTTTTTTTTAAATAATGTAACTGTAATTTCTGTATGCATGTACCATTTTTAACCGCCATAACGATCAACATCTGAACAGAGCAAAAGACCAAAAAGCCACAAAAATGAGAACCCCGGTGAGAATGCAGGCCAAGTCAAGAGCTCTCTCTCTCCTCTGCTTCTTCTCTCTCATCTCTCTTCTTTTCACTAAGTACTCTTCGAACCTCTCTTTCGCTTCCCCAAATCCTTTTCCCTTCTTCCTCTTCCCTCCTTCAATGGCGTTCCCCAAAACAACCACACTTTCCTTCCCGCTCAGGTGCCTCCCTTCCATGTCCTCCACGTGCAATACCACCTCCCTCACGTGCATCTCCCCTCCTTCCTTCCCTCCGCACCTGACCACCATCCCGCACAGCACGTGCTCCGCCGCCAGCGACGGTCCTTCCATGATTGTCGCGTACTGGAGCTGAATTTCTCCTGTCAGCCAGTGGCGGTGGACCGACACCGGCCACCGGCTCGAGAAGTTCGCCGCCCTCTTCTGGGTTGGGTCGATCAGGATCCAGCTGAGCGTCAAATTCTCCTCCAGGTGATTCAGCCACGCACCGTCGTCGGCAGCGGCGCGTCGGATTGGAGTTGGGACGGGGTCTTTCGTATCGAGGAGGTCCACGAGGAATGGCGAAGAGAGGAACCATTCAGTTAGTGTTTCGCTTTCCTTGACCTTGGAAAATATGAGTTTGCCCTCGTAGAAGATATCGACGGCAGAGATTAGTCCAGACGAGGGCGATGGAGGGTCTGGATTGAATTTGCGGGGAGGGATGCGGTCGTGGATGGGGAAAGAGTCGGAGAAGAAGGAGCGGTGGCCGGCAGGGAAGGTGGAGATGAGGCGGCGGACGATGGGATCGGCTACAGAAGGCCACATGGTGGCGCAGATGTCGCGCCAGAGATACTCGTCGGCAGAGAGAGCGTGGAGCTCTGACGATGCACATCCGGCGGCCGCCAGGGTGGGACCGTCAAGACGGCCAAGGATGTGGGCCCGGATGATGTCGGGATGGATGGCAGAGATTGTCGTGCCGCCGCCGTGGTGATCAACGCCGGTTGTCACGTTGTCGTAAGAAGCCATACTGGTGTCGTATTGGTGTTATTGGATAATTTTGTTGAGGTTTTGCTGTGGTTTTTTGGTATGTATGCATATTTCTGAAATGCGACAGAAAGGGAGTTTTTATATTTGGGGGGACTCTGGGATTATGGAGACAAAGCAGTGGCAAAGGGAGGGTCAAATTGGGCGTGTTGAGTGTGCATTAATTGTGAGAACTTTTTGGGCACGGAAATATCCTCTTAACTTCAATTCTTTATGTTTTATGATATTTAATTCAAAGGTTCTTAATGTGTTTCGCATTTTTTTATTCAAGGTTAGGTGTTTTTTCTTCACATAGAAGATTTGAAATGTTGAATCCTATATAAATTTATTCTTTTGTTTTTGGTGGGAGTCGGAATTGTGTTAGGTATCGTGCAAATTTCAAATGAACCTAGTGAATTCTTTACTATAATAATTATTGCATAATATATAATACATGAATAAAGAATACATACAACAACTATTATTTTTGTGTCAATTCATGCTGTTACCGTGATATAATATTGTGAGAACACATAACTTATGAATATATCTAACTACCGGTTAAATTAATTCAGCAGAAGATTATAAGTCAAAACATTTATGGATAGAATGTAACCTAAGTAATATATTAAAGGGAATAGATAATCATGTTTAACGACCTTCATTTGACTTAAGTTATGACTCGCCTGCAATTTTCGGTAACTAAAAGCAACAATCCCTCTTTCAAAAAATTTAAAAATGATAAATAAATACTTATAAACATTACTCCTTCCAAATGTTGTTAAAATATTTTGGTCAATTTGATCATTATTAATATTTGCATTTTATTAGTGTACGGTGCTTAATGCAATCGGTGACAGTCATCATCAATAAAGTTTGCAAATGCAAATGGTCTAAAAGTTGGAGCATTTACGGATTTGATTTTTTACCAAAGACTTTTAAGTTGTGTTCTATTGAAAGTGCATCCGGCATATTTCCACAAAATTTGATGACGTGGATGTTAGTCTCTTTTGGTTGTCCGGACTTGGCTGCCCAAATAAAGTCAACCAACTGGTTTGGTATGATGAGCTAGCTGATGGATCGGCGGATTAACAAGGACCCAATTTTACAAGTTGGTCATTGCCTCAAATTGGATAGATTTCTTTTGACGAGTGGAGTTGGGACTTGGGATTATTAGGCCCTTCGTTTTAAGAACGGATAAGTACACATAATCACTTCTTCAGCTTTTAGTGAAATATATTATTAAATCAAATGATGTTTGATCCTCTCTCCCAATTAACAATATAAAAATTTATCTCTTGCCAAACATATTAATCAACCGAATCTTCTTATCCTTAAACTGAAAGGAAAACTATTTTTTTTTTTTTGTTAACAATATTGTAGTGTGTGTATATATATATGTAGCGTAAGGGTAAATTCACACATCCATTAGCTAAAGATATTCTTATTGAAGTTTAAAATTTAAATTCGCGTCTTCTAAATATTAGTGATGTGCCCTAGGCCAATTATGTAATGACCACATATTGACTTCATTACATTTGCATTTTATTAATAAAGAGGCATTTCATTATTATTATTATTTTTTAATGAATAGTTAATTCTGCCTAAGGTCATCAAGTATATGACTTGATAGTAAAACTCTTAGGTGAAAATTGAATTATATTCTCAATTATCCCTAGTCGATCATTATTATTGGGATAATAATGAATGGAGACTAGTATGAAGTTTGACTGATGATTATGTTTTACTAATCATACATATGAGATACTAAGTTAACTCATAGATACATATTTGAGAAATGATGTATTGGATCGACTCGCTATGAGAATACTACATGGGTAATTGTCATAAGTGATTCTCATCACAATAGTATTATCCTAGTCCTCTGACCTAAAATCATCATGGTTTCCTACATGACAAGTTCTATATTTTGACACAATCTAATATTATCTTTAACAGGATGATGGAATGGATTGTTGTTAGATATAAAGTGAATCATGTGAGGAATGTGAGTGGTTAAGAAGGAATTTGTCCCTC
>CAMOHE010054880.1:65117-75452 GCA_946598075.1 Artocarpus hirsutus | reverse complement strand
ATTAGTGGGGAAGGTATTTTATTTGTCGCATTCAAGGCCGGACAGTGCCCTTGTGGCAAGTTGTATAAGCCAGTTTATGCATGCACCATTAGAAGATCACATGGAGGCGCTCTACCGTATCCTAAGGTACTTGAAAGGAACTCTTGGTAGGGGCTTGTTTTCTAAGAAAACAGAAAAAAGTAGTGTCGAGATCTTCCCCGATGTGGATCGGGCAAGATCCGTTAACAACAGGAGATCTACTTCCGGCTACTTTTCATTTGTTTGGGGTAATTTGACAACTTGGAGAAGCAAGAAACAAGATGTAGTGGCTAGAAGCAGCGTTGAAGTGGAATTGAGATTAGTGGCACGTGGTGTTTGTGAAGTACTGTGGTTAAAAATGCTGTTAGTTGAAGGTCTATTGCGACAACATGGCAGCCATTATTAGTAGCTCCCATAATTGTGTACATCATAACGAGACAAAGCATGTTGAAGTAAATCGTTATTTTATCAAGGAAAAAATTGACAGTGGAATGATTTGTATGACATATGTCCCAACTTTAGAATAGACAGCCGATCTACTAACAAAAGGGCTGTTTAAACTAGTTTCTGAAAATTGGTAAACAAGCTGGGAACTAATTTATGTAGTCCAATTTGAGGGAGAGTGTTGACGTGTCTGGTCTTTTTTTTTTTTTTTTTTAAAATTATTGCTGACTAGGAAGTTCTATGTTGTCCTTACATTCTAGGAAAGGAGTTTAGTTTGTCATCTTTTCTTTGTTAATTTATGTCCTTGAGTCAGTATATATACCTATTGGTGTAGCGTTTTACATAATATATAGAGATATTTTTTCTCAGCGAAGTTCTTTATTGATTCTCTTCCCAGTATTAGCCTTCAAGGTAGATATGCACACCTTCACCGCCTACAAATGAGAATTGAATCGGGTCCTAGTAGGTTATATTTTACCGTTATATTTCTACCTCATATGTTATGCCGATGATATTAAAAAATGTTTCCTTTAAAATTGTTTATAATTTTATTTTTGTTATAAAACTATGTAAAATCATACTATTTAATAAAAAATAACATAAAAGTGGCAACTTTTGTAATAGATTAAGGTTAAAAATTTTAAAAGACATGCATTATTTGTATACAATATACAAATATGTGCATTTTAATTACGATTGCAATTTTATGATAATGTTTATCATTGTAAGAAAAATACTTTGGTGACCAATAAATAAGAATATAAAGATCGAAACTTATGATAATAAAATAAGATTGAATAAGAACAGATTGACAATGTTTGTGTATAATATGAAAATATAGTCAATATGAAGAAGATTGCAACTTGTGTTAATAAATCAACATATCAAATCAAACAGAAAGATCAAAATAGTTATCTCTAGGGAACGAAACTGACGATGGATAAAACGTCATTTAGATTAAGAAGAACGACATCGTTTCGAGTAAAAGGGAAAGGAAGAGCATCTGAACCATGGCGAGTCAAGAAGAATTCTGAAAGAAGAGTCGGGCCAACTTGAAAGATTTGCCTCGTCGTCAAAGTAAGCAAACTATCAATTTTGGACGGAGCAAATATGATGATTGGAAAAGAACAAGGCTTCAATCAAAGGCGTTCCTGCGCCCATAAATAGGAGAATCAACAAAATGTTTGTGGACTTTTTTCTCATTTTTAAGAATTCTAGAAGGCAACGAGTGGAAATAAATCTTTTTAATAGGAAGATCTTGGATTGTTTAGAAAGTTCAAAAATTTATCAAAACCCTATCATAAATAATTGATTTTTAAAAAAATTGATAATATTTTGAAAAATACAATTCTTAAAATGAAAATTTAAAAATAGATAGTTTATATAAAAACTAATTTCATGAATATGCCTAAACTATATACCCTACTATAACATGCCTTTAAATTTTGAAAAGGATTCATTTCACTCAAAACTATACAAAATCGTCCGAAACCGCTCCTTTATATGTATATACACACACACACACCAACAAAATGATGAGTTAACTGGTTGGTATCCACCAAGGTTACTGGTCGCTATCCGGCGCTGTTAATTTCTAGCAACTGCGAAGGCCAGTGGCTCTACAACTGTCACTGTAGCCTAAAAATCATAAAAATGTACAAAAATTCACAAAAACTGCAAACACAATTATCAAATAAAAAATCCTTATCAAGATTAAAAAATGAAAGAAACTAAAATCAGGTCTCCTCGCTGTCCTCCGCGCGGCGGCTGTGACGATAGGGACCTTTTTCGCACAAAGGAAACGAATCTCCACCACGCGATTGCAAGGGGGAAAGATCTCCTAGAGCGTGGCCGTGACCGGAAAAAAATTCTTGTTGCGTGGAGGAGACAGAGACTCCGTACTTGTCATGTGGGTCCCAATCTCCCCCATCGGAGGTTCCTTGCCCGCAGTGGTTGTTTTGCGGTCCGAGTTGAATGTAGTTCGACGGCTTCGAGAAACGCAACTACGTTCAAGGCAAATCTGATCACAATATCAAGGCAAGATCTCTGCACTAGTGCCACAGCGACGAGTGAAGTTGGAGGCGCGATGGATTTAATCGACGTCGTTTACTAGCAGCTTGCATGGTGTTGGTGTGAGGGACAGAGGAAACAAAAACCCTAATGTAAAAATGAGGATACAAAGCAATCCATACTAAAAACTCGTGACATGCGGTATAAATACTTCTCGAAAAAAAAAAAAAAAAAAAAAAAAGAGAAAAGAAGAAGAAAAAGAGACCAACTCCCAGCTACATATATATATGTATATATATGTATATATATATTTTCACCCAATCCCTTTGACACAACTCTCCAAACCAACCTCTGCTCAAAGACATGAGGGCATTGTACAACTGTGGTGCGAACCCGCGTAATTTACGATTTTGCCACCCGTCTGACGCTCTCCCAGCAAAACTCCCATTTCTTCTTCTTCTTCCACCAACCTAATTCCCATATCTCCGACACTTAATCGGTCTTCAGGATTCCCAGAGATCCAGTTTGTGTTTTTCATCTGGACCGTTATCAGAGCATCAATGGCCTCTTCTACTCCTCCTCCATCTTCAGGCACAGAGACGAAAACCAAACCCTTCTTAGTCCCGTTTGTGTCCTTGGGTAACATCTGCGGAAGCCGAGCTGCAGAAGGGGTCTTCACTGACTTGGTCAAGAAAAGGGGTTTGGATTCCATGTTCAAGATTGACTCCGCTGGGACCGTTAATCATCATGAGGTTCTTACTACTGAGAATGCATAGGCTTTTGAATCAATGACATTTCAGTAATGGGTAGAAAAATAACCTATAATGGAAATCAGTGTGCCCTTTTTTGTTTTTTCCCTTCTATTTTGAGAAAGTCAAATCATTGTTAGCTTGCAATTGCCGGTTAGAACATGCATGTGGAATAAGAAGTACGTGCATGGAAAAATCTAGAAGTCTTGACAATTTTTCGAAGATATATAATTTTGAAATGATGACAGTCCACGTGGTTGTTATTTGTAAAAAGCGTTCGGTCCTGGTTGTTCCGTGGTCATTTTGCAAATGAAATTTGTTAAGAAGTTGCTTAACTTGTAAAACTTTTTTGGTGCATAGTTACCACCGTTTGAACCTGTACACCTCCAACATAAATGGGTGTTTGATAAATAAATTAAAACAATGGTACAGAACGATAATAATAGTTTAAAACGGTTAAACTATAGTTGTTTTGAGAATTTGACTCTATTAAGTTATAATTGTTTTAAACTATTTTTACAGTAAAAAATCATTCATATGTTTTTTTTTAATTCTTAACTATGATGTTTTATTTCCTGTTTAGGTTTTTTATATTGTAAACATTAGTTTAAAATTACCATTAAAACCACAAAGGTTTAAAACCATTAGTTTAAACCATAAAGTTCAAAAGCATACTAATTCAAACCTACGTATCAAACAAACGCACTATAAGTCAATTTCACAGATAGCTCAATGAAATGTGCGACTAGTTGTGACATAGGTCTAAAATAAATAATTTCTTGTCGTTTCAACTTTTCAACGTTTGTTGTTGCATAATATCACATTTATCAATATCAAGTACACCTCCCACTTCTACATGTTATGTGTAGATATATATATATATATATATATCATAACGTAAAATAAATACCATATTACATCCCGCACTTCTATATTATGGAGTTTAAAGTGTTTATGAGGGACCTAATCCTTTGTCCGTTAATATATACTGTGAGTTGATTTCTGCTAGTATTTAAGGGAAACCAAGCAGACCCAAGGATGAGGGCCACTTCTAAGAGGCGTGGGATTGAGATAACATCTATATCGAGGCCTATCCGGCCATCTGATTTTAGAGACTTTGATTTGATTCTCGCTATGGACAAGCAGAATAGAGGTAGGATAGTGTTCGTTTGGCTTCCAATAATTGTGTTGGTGTTTTGACTTGACACTTGTTTAGATGAATTAATATGAAGGTATAATCCTACATGTGATACTTTTGTTGGTGTTGATGTTGGATACAGAAGATATATTGGAGGCATATAATAGGTGAAAATTTAGGGAACCTCTACCTGAAGAGGCGCATAAGAAGGTTACGTGTTGCCACTACAATTTTGCTGTGATCAAGTTTTTGTATTTAGCCTAGATTCTTATGCGGTTTTCAGCATTGCAGGTTAAGTTAATGTGTTCTTATTGCAAGAGGCACGGGGAGACTGAAGTGCCGGATCCGTATTATGGCGGACAACAAGGCTTTGAGAAGGTAATTTACGATTGACATCACTAATTCTTGTGAGATAAAAATATATTTCTCGTTTTTTTTTAATTGTCAGAATCAATGTTTTATTTTATATCATGATGCTGATATATTTCGAGAAATTTAGTTCCGTGGTTTAAACTGAGCCATGATGTTATAGACATGTGGTAAGAAGCGACTATCTCAAACTCAACTTGGGAAAAAAAGGAACCCATTATTAGAAGGTTGATGAGCAGAAAAGTTTGTTTAGCAAGTTACTCCAACAAAGCTTTTTTTTTTTTTTTTTTTTGAATTTTTTTTAATCGGGCTGTGCATTTCCATTTCTGCATTGTCCATATTCTCTTTTTCATTTGTAATCTTGAAATTTGAGGTAGATCTAATGTAATATACTACAAGTAAATGGCTTTGTCGGCTGAGTTATTCTGCAAGCTATCGCAAATGTTTTGGTTTAACTGTTATAGAACCACCTTATCATCCTGCGTTTCCTTGTATTGATACATGCTCTTGAACATAATTCTGCGGCAGGTTTTGGATTTACTGGAGGATGCTTGGGGTTCATTGCTTGATAGCATATTGGCAGAGAACAAAAACATATGGGAAGATTGTTGGTTGAAAGCTACTTTGATCCGGCATCTGGATTTGGTTTGGTTAACTCATTGTATACGCACAATTCTTATTTGCTAGTAAAGTCTAATTCTATTTCCAGCTGGTGATGTAGATTAAGAGTCCGTTTGGTTCATAGATTTAAGTAGAGTATTTGAATGAAGATTTAAATTTTTGTAAGAAAAAATACTGTAACAAAATGATTCAAACTGTGATTCCAACACCAAAACAAACGGGCCCTAAGTACTTGTTCTTCACTATATCCATTATGCTAGATGATCAGTGGCTTCAGAATGGATTTCTTGCCACCCTTGCTAATCTACTACTGTTTCACTTGCCGATGGAAACGAGACTTGGGATTGATGGACAGACAATCAATTTGACCTTACATAACGACTATTAGTGGCAGCAATCACAATTTTTTTTTTCCAATTTTTGAGATGGGATTCCCAAGGCTTATATATATATATATTATATATATATATACACACACACTTGTGTTGCCTTATGTTTATTTTGTGCTTATCAAGTTAATGCCAGTTTGGCAATGTTGTATTAATGAAATAATAGTTGTAAGCTGCATTGGAATTAGAAGAAACCGCAGCTCATACCCTGATGTTTTGTAGTGTTGCTGAATATTTCTGGATAAGGCCATCTCCTTGCAATATCAATTTAGTGTGTCGCTGCTCTAAGCATGCTACTCTTGGCGTTGAATTTAAAATATGCTATATTTGATGGTAAATTAGACACCAAGTATAATATGTATCAAATTTTGACATTTAATTGTAATTGGTTAATGTATTTACTTTTTCATTTAATCATAACAACATTGACATTTGCAATTTATTTTTACTTTAAAGCATAATGATTGTGATAAAAAGTAGGTACAACATTTGAAATAACATTATTAGTGTGTTTGGGAGCCATTAAGTTGGGTTTGAGAATACGAGAGCTTTTTACTATAGCATGTAAGAGCTTTATAGTGTTCATAGTTCAAACCATTGAGTTCAAACCATTGATTTGAATTACTTTTTCAAACATCCTATTTATATACGAGGACAAATAAAAATAACATATTAAATGTCATTTTTTACACTTTTTAGCTGCCAAATATAGCATTTAAATTAGTCTAAGGTTGAAAATTTTGGTGCAAGTTAAAGGATACTAAAGGAGATTTCTCTTGGAGATATTATGTGGTCCTTTCAGTAAGCCTCGATAAAGAAGAGCTCATATTCTTTTGCTATGTAGCTTGGCACATCTGGTCTGATAAATAAGTACGTTCATGCTCAGCTTTATAGATACCCCCCTACTGTCCTTGTCCTTGAGGGTGTCGAGTCGGACTAGATGGAGTATCACCTCATCCACAAGACCATAGTGTATACAACTGGAAATGTAGCCAGACCTACTGTTTGGTTGCCACTTGAATCGGGTTGTCACACACTCTCACTAAATGCTGGTCAAGTCAGAATTGGAACAGTTATTCAAGACATCTGAGGTGTTGTGCATGGTGCAGGTTAAAAGGTCCTAAAGGAGGTTTCTCTTGCAGATATTATGTGGTCCTTTCAATAAGCCTTGAAAATGAAGAGCTTAGATTCTTTTTCTATGTAGCTTGGCACATCTCGACTGAGAGAAATGAGTACGCTCATGCTCAGCTTTCTAGATACTCCCCTACTGTCCTTGTCCTTGAGGGCGTGGGGTCGGACCAGATGGAGTATCACCTCATCCACAAGACCGTAGTGCATAAAACTGGAAATGTAGCCAGACCTACTGTTTGGTTGCCACTTGAACTGACCTGTCTAACACTCTCACTAAATGCCGGTCAAGTCGGAGTTGGAACAGTTATTCAAGACATCCGAGGTACATGCGCAGTGCAAGTTAATAGGTACTAAAGGAAATTTCTCTTGTATATATCATTTGGTCCTTTCAGTAAGCCTTGACAAAGAAGAGCTCAGATTCTTTTGCCATGTAGCTTGGTGCATCTCGACTGAGAGTAATAAGTACGTTTATGCTCAGCTTTCTAGATACTCCCCTGCTGTCCTTGTCCTTTAGGGCGTCGAGTCGGACCAGATGGAGTATCACCTCATCCACAAGACCATAGTGCATACAACTAGAAATGTAGCCGGACCTACTGTTTGGATGCCGCTTGAACCGGGCTGTCTCATACTCTCACTAAACGCTGGTCAAGTTGGAATTGGAACGGTTATTCAAGACATCCGAGGTGTTGTGCGTGGTGCTACGACAGAGTTTGTGCTGGGTCTTTCTCCATGTTTGTTGTAGGGCATATGGCACTACCGCGCGGGCCTTCAACTGGCAAGAGTATTTCAATCCATTGCATTTGATAACATGATGCCCTCTTAGTCATCAAGGCTTTGGATGAAGATCAAGAGTGGGCTGCTAGAGGTCCAAATTCTAGAGGACGTCATAGCTTTTGTTCTCCCCACCGGGGGAAGTCCATCTTGTCACTGTGTCTCGTGGCAAAACAAAGTGAGAGAATCAACGGCGGCAGTGATGGAAAAGTAAATAACTAAAACTAGTGTTGTTTGAAAGTACTTATTTTTAGCGCCATGTTAAAAACTCAAACAATGAAATACATAAATACTCTTTCACATGCCGAAACCTTGCATCTTAAGAAATTGAGGATAGGCAATTAAAATTCAGCAGTTTCTTAAAAAACTCATGCCGGAGAGGGCATATTGCTTATCATTTCTACTTTTACATTATCAATATACAAGTACTCTTCGGACAGAACAAAATTTTCTACCCCTCCACATTACCAATACACAAGAACTCTTTGGGTGCAAAACCAAATTTTTTACAAAAAAAGTCCTATCTCACAGAAGTTCTATTGGATCGTTGTAACAATTTGAGAAGTCTGTCTCCTCAAAGATCACTTCTCTAAACGTTAC
The DNA here is from genome assembly GCA_946598075.1 of Artocarpus hirsutus. Lineage (NCBI taxonomy): Eukaryota > Viridiplantae > Streptophyta > Magnoliopsida > Rosales > Moraceae > Artocarpus > Artocarpus hirsutus. The sequence goes on along the minus strand of CAMOHE010054880.1, from coordinate 67,212 downwards.
AAAATTAAAGAAAAATTTGGGATGTCCCAACATCCCTTTTTACTTCATAATGTAAAACTCAAACTATAAAGCTCTGTTTTTTCCATCCTCGTCGTTTCCTTGGGTGTGCATTGATCATGCATGAGAATGCATTTCTAAGCTCCAAATCTTCTTCATTCACGAGGATCTTAGCTGCGCTTGGATCGGCTAAGAGATGCTTTGCCACAAGATATCTGGCAAGCGACCAAGTCTGAAAGAGCCTTCCCTGATTCCCAACAAATCCACCTAGCTTGATATCATAGTATTCAGGCCACTTGTCACTAAATATGCGTTTCTCGGCAACCTTGACAGCTTTCAATGCAATTTCAGGTCTATTCATCTATATGCACGCCACAGTAAGCTGTGAAATTCCAAAAATTCGGTTTTAATCTTTATTTTTTTCCTTTTCTCCATTCTATATTCCAGAAAGAGAAGTTAAATAGAAAAACTTTCAATTACACCCAACTATTAAGGATCTTGTATATCTACTTGCTTTTGCAGTCAACAGCGGTAGAGAGGTCTCTTGTATTTGGTAAAATACTTGACTGTAGATTTAATAGAGCCATTTCCAGCATTTGCTTCAAATACCACTACTGGTCTGGTATTTTGGAAGATCCAAAGCCTGAATCATCACAATGTAAAGCCACGGCAGGGCATCCCAGAAGAACAAAAGGCTGATCCTTATGATTGGGTAACTATCAGGAATGATAATTAATAAGTAGCTAAGGAAGCATTTAATGGTCAACAGCCACTTGGAATCAGACATCCTTTAGCTCCAAGCCACGGAATATGTCAAGTATTGCATAAACTGTGACCATCTTTCCTAGATTTTCAACAAGGAATAATTTTATTCAACAAATATTAAAAAAAATGAGCACAGGTTACGAGTCAACACCGCCTTACCTGCCAAAGTAATGTTGGCCAAGAACCTCCGTTGTGGTAAGACCAAGGACTGCAACACAAAACCAAGTAAAAGATAAGCGGGAATAACCAGGAAAGAGAACGTTGAAAGTACGTGTTCTTGGTATCACATCATGTGATAATGCACCATTCGTCGCCTTCAATAGCAGGATAACTGTTAGATGATGTGTTTAGGACTGCTGATGGGGAGTCATAAACTTTATTTATTTGAATGTTTCAAATTGTTCCTGTTTTTTTGTTGTTGGTTATTTTTTGTTATTCATGGTTGTGATTTTGTCGTGATCTTAGGACCATGATTTTAGTGGTAGTTATTAATCAAGCTTTAAATTGTAATGTTTTTGATTTTTAAAAGTAGTTCAGTTTCTTTGCTTCAAAATATATTGCTCTCAATTTGCCTTTACTGTTGCAATACTCTAAAAACACAAAAAGCTTTTTTTTCGTCTCTTTGCGTCAAGAAACTACAACATTTGGCATCAGAGCTTTTTTTTCTTAAGGGATTTGTGTGCGAATTTGACGCGTCATGGAAACCGAAGCCAGTTTCTCCTCTGTTGCTTCGCCGATGTTCGACGGAGACAACTACCAGATTTGGGCAGTACGTATGGAGACATATTTGGAAGCTTTGGATCTTTGGGAAGCAGTGGAAGAAGACTATGAAATCCCTGCACTTCCAAACAATCCCACCATGGCACAAATTGAAGCGCATAAGGAAAAGAAGACAAAGAAATCAAAGGCAAAGGCCTGCTTGTTTGTTGCAGTCTCATCCACAATCTTCACTCATATTATGTCTCTGAAGTCAGCAAAGGAGATATGGGATTATCTCAAGACCGAATACGAAGGAGATGAAAGGATCCGAGGGATGCAAGTACTGAACCTGGTACGTGACTTGGAGTTGCAGAAGATGAAGAAGGCTGAATCCATCAAGGAATATTCTAACAGGTTGCTTAGCATTGCAAGCCGAATCAAACTACTCGGCTCGTCTCTGCCAGAATCAAGGATTGTTGAAAAAATCCTTGTAACGATGCCTGAAAAATTTGAGGCCACAATTACATCCTTAGAAAATACTAGGGATATGTCAAAGATCTCTCTGGCAGAGCTGTTGAATGCATTATTAGCACAGGAGCAAAGAAGTGCTATGAGGCAGGAAGATGATGTTGAG
>CAMOHE010054880.1:36950-65097 GCA_946598075.1 Artocarpus hirsutus | reverse complement strand
TTTTTTGTTATTCATGGTTATGATTTTGTCGTGATCTTAGGACCATGATTTTAGTGGTAGTTATTAATCAAGCTTTAAATTGTAATGTTTCTGATTTTTAAAAGTAGTTCAGTTTCTTTGCTTCAAAATATATTGCTCTCAATTTGCCTTTACTGCTGCAATACTCTAAAAACACAAAAAGCTTTTTTTTCGTCTCTTTGCTTCAAGAAACAACAACAATAACATATTTTGAAAGGCATTTCTGCCACTAGTTCTTCCCATTTTGCCTCGATAAGATCCAATATGGCATGTGACTGATCCAGTGTTGCAAGACTACTTACAATAGACCATATATTTCCAAGAGAAAAGAAACGGAATTCCATGTGCGCCGGCTGCAGGTTTCCAATAAAATAGCCTCCTTCACCAGGCATAGACTCCACCAACCAGGAAGGAATCTGATCCGGATGGATATTAAACCTATTTACAGCTTCATATGAATATTCCTGAGTCTTGTATCGGTAAATCTCATTCAATTTTCTCATATCAATCCAATAGTATTCTCTGATATGGAAGGATAAAGCAACTAAATGATTGCTAAATGCCCGTATAAGGTCCGCAGATGCATCCTCTGGAGCAAGCATCTCACGAGCATAAAGTAAAGCTGAATAGAACAGTGCCTGAACACTCCATGTGAATAGGATTCTTTTTCATGTTAAACCACAAATTGCTTAACAAACACATACAGACAAATTAAGGTACTCAACAAACATGCACAGACACCTCGATTTCCGCACCATACTTGGCTAGCTTCATGAACACAACGGAAACCACCATGCTAACCTGACATTGAATTAAGAGAGATCAAAACATAGATATCATTCTACAATTATAAATATTACATTTTGGCAATCATAATTAAGACGTAAGACAACATCAGTTCATCAATGCTTGAGGTAATTCTTTACTTTACAAACACATAATATAGGCGAACTATTACAGTAGAGAGAAATCACCAATCTGCCCAGCTATAACGGAGATGACGTGATATGACTCGAACCCTACTCTAACTCATGTCAGATCAGAATAGTTTTGCTTTTACTGTACATTTCGGCAATAGAATAAGGCAAGATTATTTTGCCCCTCTAAGAAGAGTCTGGTACTCAATTTTCATAAACAGAGGGGAAAAATAAAACTATAACAAATCTTCACATGAATATTAGATAGACAAACTAACTGAATCTCTAATGGGTGGCCATGAATTCCCATGCGACGATCTATCATGCAAGAGCCATCTGTGACCAATAAAGTTGGAAACATATCAAAGCCATCAGCAAGACACAGCATTAAAATCATTTTTATCCCTGTTTGCACATCAACTCTCTCTTGCACTGAGAGACCTCCAGTGCACTTTCCATACTCGTGTAGCAATATAATCCACCACAAGCCTGAGGAAAAAAATGAAAATTTTCACTGACATATGATAATTAATGAAAGCATGTATTTCGGAAGAAAATTTATAAATTTCTCACCAGAGTCAACTGGAGCAACACGGCCAATTGCAGCTTCACCAAAGTCAGGAACTAAAACGTCTTCAGTTGCTGGATCATCACCATCAAGAGGAACAGTGCAAACTTCGAAACTGGCAGAAATGAGCCCTTGACGGGGACCATGGCAATCCATAGTTTTCTCCCAGCTCTGCAAACAACAATAGAGCAGACGATGCTTCAAATAACAGTCAGATACCACACGACAGCCTTCAGCAGTGCTTCCTACCAATTATGCAAATAGAAACTGCATTTAACATGCAGATACTTGTGAATTTTGTCCTTTAAAAGACAAGATATATGGTTCGTAAACTTTCACTACAATAAATGAAAAAAAATGAAGAGAGCCCATAGAATATGTGATGCGGAATAGGATAGAATTTAGAAATTTTAGAATTTGAATACAAATTATATTTAAAATCAAGCTACTGAGATGAAAAGCTTGAATGAATTTTATTGATAATGGCTGAAAGCCCTATATTGATTACGATAATCAATAAAAAAAAAAAAAGGAAAATAATTCCAGAGAAGGAAACAATAGACAAAACAGGAAAATAACAAATAAAAAACAAAAAATAAAAAACAAACATCCTCTAAATTAGGAAAAATAAATATAAATAAAAAAGCTGATATATTTTCCAAATATACTATGGTGATAGCTATCTCTTCGACTTTCGAAACTTAACATTCTAACACTCCTCCTCAAGCCGGTGAATAGATATCTATCATTCCTAGCTTGTTCACCAAGGTTTTGAATCCTGACTTTGGTATTGCTCTTGTGAGGACATCAACTTCTTGTTGAGTAGTGGGGACATAGGACAAATCAATCACACCATTTTCAATTTTTTCTTTCATAAAATGCCTATCAATTTCTACATGCTTGGTTCTATCGTGATGAACAGAATTGTGTGCAATACTTATGGCTGACTTATTATCGCTGTATAGTCTCATTGGAGTTGTTTCATGAATCTTCAAGTCTTTGAGTAACCTTTTCAACCATAGAAGTTTACATATTCCAAGAGCAAAATTCAGCTTCAGCACCACTACGAGCCAGTATGGCTTGCTTCTTGCTTCTCCAAGTCACGAGATTTCCCCAAACCTTAGTACAATACCCTAATGTGGATCGTCTGTCTTCGCGTGAACCAGCCCAGTCTGCATCTGTGAAAGCCTTTATATTCCTGTTCTCAGTCTTTTTGAACAAAAGACCTTTTCCCGGACAACCCTTCAGATACTTCAGTATATGATTAACTGTGTCTAAGTGTTGCTGGGTTGGAGCATGCGTATACTGACTCATAGCACTGACTTCAAATGCTATATCAAGTCAGGTCAAGGATAGATAGATAAGCTTTCCAACAAGTCTCTGGTAACTCTCTTTATCCACCACTTTTTCCTTTTTATCACAACGGTCTTTCCAATTAACTTCGAGAGGAGTAGTGGCTGGCTTACTCCCAAGTTTTCTTTTTTCTTGTAATAGATCAGAAGTGTATTTTCTCTAGGAAATGAAAATGCCTGTAGTGCTTCTAGCAATTTCCATTCCTAAGAAATATTTGAGACCATCAAGATCCTTGATTTCAAACTCAGAACTCAATTTCTTTTTCAAACTCTTCGTTTCCTCAGTATCATCTCCAATTATAATGATATCATCCACATAAACAATTAAAATAGTCTTTTTGCTTATGGAAGAATGTTTAATAAACAGAGTATGATCTAATTGACCTTGGGTGTAGCCAAAACTCTTCATTGTGAGAGTAAATTTCTTAAACCAAGCCCTAGAAGACTATTTAAGTCCATAAAGAGATTTTTTCAACTTATAGACTTTTCCTTCTGAATCTCCTTCAAACCCAGGGGGCATCTTCATATATATCTCTTCATCTAACTCCCCATTGAGAAAAACATTTTTAACATCCATCTGATGTAGTTCCCAATCTAGATTTGCTGTGAGAGAAAGCAAGAATCTAATGGAATTCAGTTTAGCAACCGGTGCAAACGTTTCTTCATAGTCAATCCCAAATGTCTGGGTATACATTCGTGCAACCAACTTGGCCTTATAGCGCTCAATGGTGCCATCTGCATGGTGCTTAACAGTAAACACCCATTTACATCCAACTGGTCGCTTTCCTTCTAGTAATGAAACCACTTCCCACGTTTCATTCTTTACAAGAGCATTCATCTCTTCCATCACTACTGTTCTCCATGTTGGATCCTATAATGCAACATCTACATTTTTTGGGATTTCAATGCTATCCATACAAGCTATAAAAGCCTAACATCTAGGAGACAATCTTCTGTAAGTTAGAAAAGTATGAATATAATGCTTTGTATAAGACCTTACCCCTTTCCTCTAAGTAATGGGTATATCAAGGTCATCAACCACCTTTTCAGCCTCCCTCTAAGTTGAGAGTAACTTCGGGGAGATTCACATCTCCTTGACCCTTAGCATATGAGGTAGTACCATGAGCAACTGAAACACTGGTATTACCCCTGTAGTTTTAATTGTAGAAAATGATGATCTAGACCCAGTCATATGATCAGTAACTCTTGTGTCAATAATCCAAGGCAACTTAGGTTCCTTTTTTACAAGTAAAGCAGTTCTTGTGTTGCCTCTTACAGCAAAGGAAGCACTAACAATTGCTGTTTTTTCTGGTGGCACTATCTGTTGGATTTGACCAATGATGAACTGCTTTAAAAGCTCCATCTGTTTAGTAGAAAAAAAACTCTTTTCCTTGTCCGTTTTCGCTAAAGATATAGCTGTGTTTGCCTCCTTTTTACGCTGATTTTTTGGCTTCCAATCAAGAGGCTTTCCATGTAGATCCCAACACTTGTCGCGGGTATGGTTTGGCTTGTTGCAGTGATCGCACCATAATCTCCCACGTTGTCCTCCTTGTGATTCTTTTGTTGCCTTTGACACTAGGGCTGAATTTTGCATATCCTCGACAGTGGTTGATTTAGTAGGGTTCATCATCACAATCTTCCGAGTCTCCTCACACCGAACCTCAGAAAAAACTTCACAATTAAAGGAAGTGGCTTTGTGCCCAACAAATGACCCCTCACTTTGTCTAGCACAGAATTGAGACCAAGTAGAAAATCAAATATCCTATCTTTTTCAACATCAGCGGCATATTTAGAGGCCTCTTGCTTGCAACGCCAGTTGTTGTCATAATAGGAGTCCATTTCCTGCCAAAGTTCCATGATGTAGTTGAAGTACTCGGTCACACTTTTGTTCCCTTGCTTTGCATCACAGATTTTTAAACGAATTTGAGAATGTTGAGCCGTGTTTTTCAAGATCCGAGTAGGTCTCCTTCACTAAATCCCAAATTTCCTTTGTATTTTTGCAAAACAAAAATGTCCTTCCAATATGGTTCTCCATTGAGTTCACCAACCAAACCATCACGATAGAGTTCTCTACCTCCCACGTTGGAAACGTTGATGAATTAGGCGGAGGAGAAGGGTTAGTTCCATTGATGTAGCCAAATTTACCCGTTCGTTTTAGTACCCAACTCATAGATTGAGCCCATTCACGGTAATTGGACCTGTTTAATTTATGTTGGGTAATTTGGAGGGAGAGATGCTCGGTATTTTGTAAGGTAAGGCGGTCAAAACTTATATTTGAAATGGAAACGGGAATAGTGGTAGAAGAGGAAGAATCTTGAGTAGAAGGATTTGCCATGGTTGAAGAAATCAGAAGCCGCCGGTGAGAAGAGCAGGAATGCCGGTTGAAGAAAAATAGAGGCAGCCGGTGATGCAAGTGCAAACACTAGTCAGAAAAAATGTGACTGTCGTGAGAAACAGGAATGCAAGTCGAAGGAAGAAAAAACAGGTTGCCGGTAAAAAGAGTCCCAGTGGGGTCTCTGATACCATAAAATCAAGCTACTGAGATGAAAAGCTTGATTGGATTTTATTGATAATGGCTAAAAGCCTTATATCGATTACAATAATCAATAAGAAAAAAGGAAAATAATTCCAGATAAGGAAACAATAGACAAAACAGGAAAATAACCAAATAAAAAACAAAAAATAAAAAAACAAACATCTTCTAAATCAGAAAAAATAAATATAAATAAAAAGTTGATCTATTTTTCAAATATACTATGGTGACAACTATCTCTTTGACTTTCGAAACTTAATATTCCAACAATATTTAAGGGTGTACTTGTTATCTTTTCTCTTAGGATTATTTTATTGCTTCTGAATTACAATTGCCTTATGATTTGGCTCTCATAATTAGACACTTAGGCTATGTTTATTTTCAAAGTTGATTAATGAATATTGAGATTATTGGTTTGAGTTCTTATTCTCTCCCTATAATCCCTTCTTTTCTCTCTCTCTCTCTTTTGTGGTTCTCATTCTCTTCTTGCTTCTCTATTTCCTATAAATTCTCTACATCTTCTATATTTTCTTTCTTCAATCTATCTTGGTCCTACATCAATATGTTAAAGATGAGTTATGAAAATAATTAATGTGTCTCCAAGTTATACTTCCAGAAAAACAAGGTAGACACAATCACAATGAAAACTGACAGATATCAAGTACTGACATTCCAAAGCAAAGTTTGAAGGCAATTTTTTTTATATGAACATGTGCTCTTCGATGAAATAAGTAAATGTAGTTAATTGCATTGTTATTCTCTTTAATAATAGTATTGTTTACAAGGAGACTAACAACATTATCTGCAATTGTAAGGTGTGAAGTAAGAAGTTCCTAACAATATCGTATTCTCCCTTTAGAAGGAAAGCTATCCCAGAAGGTATGAAGTCGCAGATAAAGACCTGATCATAGTTCAGAATACTAGTGCTGCTTGGGTCGTTTGCAGCAATAGTCCCGATATGATTATTGCAATAATGAACCATAGAAGCCCACAGCAAACTCCAAGCTTCATCCTCGATTAGCTTTTCCTTTGAATCATGCAATTTGTCTACAAGTGTTCCCGTTGCACCCAGCTTAGCATTTGATTCAGATTTCTCATTGAGTTCATTAATCCTGGGCGAACAAGCTATGCCATTAAGCGGAAGTGATGTTGGTCTATCTACTTCATCCTTGAACCGCATTCTGCTCTCCCCTTCTGAGGATATCCCGCTGGCACGTTTAGCCGGTTGACATTTGCAGCTTACGGAGTCTGACCTATTAGCATCAAATTTTCTAAGAAAGACTTCATTTGTGCCCTCTACCGCAGAAACTCTCAAGCCCTCCTGCATTGTTCTCGAAGCATTGACTCCTTGATGACAAACCAAACTTCTTTTTCTTCTGCTTTTTACTGCTGATTCAATAGAAAGAACTCCATTTACATTGCAAAGGGATGAATTAGACCCATTAAAGTGAGGAAATGAACCAGACAGAACTTGCAGGACAGCTTCTGAAGCAGCCATTGCCAGAATGTATACCGGATTTGAACTTCAAATTCTAAAAAGCAAATAACTATGGAGACCGCTCTTGACTCAGGTATCCAAACATTTAAAGAACAAACAACACCCGAAACGGATTTCTTAAAAATCATGACTAATTGAAGCTCACAATTAATAGGTGTAAATCCTTATATCTTCTTTGTAATAATGATAAGTATCCTCCCCTGTATTTTAGAGAATATCGCATTCCACCCTACGGTTTCAGTTTTATTGTACTCATCCCCTACGTTTTACAAATTGCGTTAAAACATTTCCAGAGAGGAGGTTTCTAGGGAGGTTTTTGACACGATTTTTAAAACATAGGGCATAATTTTAAAATGATTCGTAAAACATGGGCGATATATGAAGTATTCCTAGAAACATAAGGAGGAAAGTTGCAACATTTTGATAAAACATGAAAGGTTTTTCTTTTTAATATTCACCCTATGGCTACACTCGACCAGGAAACAATCAAAAGTGAGTTTCTTCCCTTGGATTCAAATACAAGAGCTTGGTATGATTTTTTTGGTGGCCGAGAAAATGAAAGAAAGATGAGTTATTCTGAATCTTCTCAACTACAAAGTATAGACAGTAGGACAAGGAAAATATTATATTATTATACCTTCCGAATTTTCTCAACGCAATAAGACAAACTGCAAGAGAAACAGAATTAGTGCTTCGAAATGAGTAACTTGGAAGCTGTTTTCAAGCTTCACACCTCTGATTCATCGTCGTCCAGGGTGTTTCTTGTTGGTCTTCTAGTTCTAGCTTGTTAAGTGAAGATAATTATTAGGGGACAGAGAGCTCTGGAGGCAGAGGGCAATCTCACAGACGTTTTTTGTATTTGCCTTTATTTTCTTGCGTTCCAATCACAAACAGCCTGATAAGTATTTTCTAGCGTTGACTTCGGAGAGGATCCATCTCCAGAAGAGAACCTTCAACCTTGGACTCGAGCGCCGTCGTTCCAGTAATTTTACTGACCCTTTTTGTAGGTTTACTAATAAGGCCACCCCAATTAGTGGTGTTCAATGGATGGATTCAAAAAAACAAACGGATAGATCCAATTCAATCCAATTTAGTTTAATATCTTTGGTGGATAAACGATCTCAATCAGATTGAATTGAATGTGAATTTTTAAAAACCAACATGAATTGGATTAAATGCTCTTTTTACCTCCAAAACATCCAATCCAACTCAATCCAACTTCCTTTTATATTATCCAAAAAAAATTATAAATATATATATGTATCTATATTATTCTTCCAAAGTGTAGTCTAACTCATGCACACTATATTAAAACCTCATAATAAAAACCTAAAAGAATTGAATTCATAGATTACGTTTCTTTTTATGTTTATCATTTTTTTTCGCCGAAGTTGTTACGTTTATCAATATAGAACTTTAGTTTCATCACATATGTTGAATGTTTAATCAAATTCGAATTTTGTAATTTGAAGTGTATATTGTTATTTGTAATTATAAATGTTACTTTTTGCTCTTTTTTTTTTTTTCAATAGTAGTTAAACTATGTTAAAAGATCATATACATAGATCAAACGGGGGGAAAAATAAGGAAACATATACAAAAGCCTTAAGCTAAAAACCGATTGAACTAGCCCAATCTAAATCAACCTCAATCGGATTTGATTGGATTGAATTGGATTGTATAATATGTTACTATCGGATTGGATCGGATGCAATCTCTAAAAACCAATTGTTGATTGGATTGAATGTTGTATGTTATTGGGAGGTTTTTCACAATTTAAAAACCACCACAGAGCACTCCTATGACCAACTATCCATAAAGGTTTGACTAGAATTGAACCACAGTTCCAACCAAGGTGTAATAGGAACCTAACCAGGATCTATCCAATTAGGATCCACGCAACTAGATCCGTTCGACTATGATTACTAGGATCTATCCAACTAGGATTTGTCTGACTAGGATCCATATTAGCAGGATTCGTCCTATCAAGATCCATCCGATTAGGGTCCACTTGTTTAGGATTCATCCGATTAGGATTAGTCCAAACCAAGCTCTGTTTGACTAGGATCAGCTAGACTAGGATTCGTCCAACTAAGATCAGTCTGGCTAGGATCTGTCCAACCAGGATCAAGTCGACTAAGATCAATCCAAATCAGGATTAGTCTAACCAGATCCCTCTTACCAAGATTTGTCTAACCATGATTTGTCCTATCAGTATCTATTTGGCCAGGCAAAATCAACCACAGAGAACAACATCATGGAAATGGAAAGGTGGTTAGACTACGACCAGATTATCCCTGTCGGACGCATTAACACTTCCTTACACATAAGTGGATCATCATACCCAAAGATCACCGCATGGCACCATCTTAGCCCTTTATTGGTCAATGCTCCTTATTCAAAGATCATGACACTAATCACTAGCCAAATTCTATAAATAAGTACATCAACTCTACTACAGAGATACAAGTATTCTTTCCTTTCCTACTCTGCCTTTCCTTTTGCTCTTCCTAGTTAGAACACTAACTTGAGAGTTGGAGTGCCCTTAGCAATTACCACACTAGTGTCTCCTTACTCCAAGGCCTTCTCTTCTCTTATAGATATGACCAGACCAGGCAGAAATGGGCATAACAGGGAACTCGACCACCATGCGCCCTAGCACGTGGTGTTGTACCGATCACAAGCTTTAACATTATATGACTAAAATAGGTCGGATTGGGTCAGATGAACACCCTTAACCTTAATTTTACTTTTTTCACACCCTTACTTGAACTACCTATTAATTAAATTATAAAAATTAGCGAATTGACCTATTTTGGGCCATCTTTTTAAATAAATAGCTGAACTTTTCAAAAATTAGGGAAATGGATGAACTTTTTGAAAAATTAGAAAAATGAACATTTTTTTTCACAGCAATATATATTGATAACCACTAGTATATTATTGATTACATTGTTGATTAATATTACATCACTTAATTTTATTTTTTTACTAATAAATTGGTTTATCAGTATTAATGATTTATCATCAAGCAACCATAAATTTTTGACTGAATAAACCATCAAATTAATCAATAATAAACTATAGAACAACACGTCATTGATGTACTGCATTATATTAATGATATGCTTTAGTATACCCTTGAGGTGCAAAAAGTTAATGGGTTTATAAGCCCAATAATACTATTCATTTTCGAGTGGACCTTTTGTATAAAAATGAGCTCAACATAAGTAGTATGGGAAATTATTAAGTCAAGTTATAAGAAGAAGATAATTAATTAATTACAAAATTAATTAATTAGTTATCAAATGAAAGCACGATCAATTAAAGGAAATTAAGGAAAATAATTTAAACAAGAATTCTAAGTTATAAGGATTTGAATTTAATTATTCCTTTTAATTACTCAAGTAGCCAGTTAGTCCTATAGTAAGGGGAAATTCTAAAAGAAGATTTAATTTCTTTTCTACCATATGCTAAACTAATTAGCATAGAACAAGTTAAGCCTACACTCTCACTAGTTGATTTTTACAGAATCTAAGAATATTGGATAAGTATGTGAGGAGTTTAGTAGATCCTATTTCCAGAGACTAAGTAAGTAAGCATCTTGCCGATAGCTTGAAAACTATAGTTTTCAAATTAAAGTGTTTTATATGATTTATGAAAATTATGAAAATGCATGATCAGTGTTATGCCATGTTTCATTCATTTGTATCATAATATTTTATGTTGAGTTATGCTATGACTATGATTTATTTTGCTTATTCCATGTCATGTTATGTTATGATTATGTCATAAGCAGTATGTGATGTATTTAGTATTAAATTATATTGTATTCTTAGTTTTAGTCAAGAATGTTAATGATAAACGATATGTGATGCCATGTAGTAACATATCATATAGCTTACACACAATAAGATAAGTGAAACAAACAAGACAAGATCAATAATGGGTGTCGTACCAACTTCTCAACCTACAGGGAGACATTCAGTTTAGTTAAGTTTAGTTTATGATCTTAGTGTCATTGGGGACCTCGTAAACCCTAATCTCCTAAGAATCGTGCAGAACTGGTATGAACACCAGGGCCTATTTAGTATTAAAAGAAAAGGCTTAATATTCAGTATAAAACACGTCAATAAGCAAGCATAAATTGTTCATGCATGTTTTTAGTAAATTTTTTAAGATATATTTTGCAAGAACTTGCTAAGCAAAAACTTATTTAGTTATGTTCATACTGTAGGTAAGAAACCTATCAACAACACTTGATGTGTACTGGTAAGTGGTGGACGAATGGCGGAGGTAAAAATGGATGCAGCTTACTTGATGAATCTTAAGCACTAGGTTTGAAATCTATTATCCATGTATGTTTAAATAGTCTAATACATGTATGTTTGAAATTGAGGTTATTGTAATACAATATTAGTCTAGATTATTTTAATATTAATATGTTATAGTAGATACTGCAACTAATATACGTAAATTATAAATAGAAAATTATAACAATATTTAATTTGAGAAATGTTTTAAGAATTTTTAATTTAAATTAAGAAATGTTTTAAAAAGAAAATATTATAAGAGATTATACTCACTAGTTAAAAAAATATTCCACAAATCTAATTACTTTACGATGAGATATGTTTGTGTGTAAAATTATGTAGTCAAGTAATGACCATATACGTAAGGTCATATAGTTGGTATTAGAGTTAGTATCCTACAATCCTACTTCACGTTGTTGCACGTCTACGTCGCCACAGTCCAACTAAGTTAGATTTAACTTATGTTAATTAAATTATGATAGATAATATGTAACATCTTTTGCACGACGAGTCAACCATACTATCAACATGCCAACACGTTTTAGGAAATTTGATGAGTGAGTATTATTCTTATAAATCAAGCATTTCTTAGGCTTAAATATTATGAAAATTTTCAAGCATGTTTGTTATTTTGATGTTTTTGATGCTATTTTGTAGGAGACTAATAAATTAGGGTTTAATGGAAAAAAATGCTAAAAAAGGACTTAAAACAAAGTTTTAGTGTGTAAACACGCCTGCAGCGCACTTATGAGGTAGCCCAAGTAAAAGCCACTACGTGTGGGGTGCCCTTAGGGTTCCTCTTGGTGCTGATTTCATTGATTTTAATTTTTGGGTCAATCTTGGTCCTAAATTCCTAATCCAAGGGTTGAAATTGATGCTGAATGAAACCCTAACCTTTTGAAAACCATAAAGACCCAAAATCAAAAGGTGTGGAGATTTGGGGAAGAAACCAATGAGTATGAGCTGAAATTCCAAAGAGAGAAGAGCTTAAAGTTGAGGATTCTTCAAGGATTTTAGTGGATTCTTGGAGAATTTAAGTGCAACAACCACCTAACATAATCCTAAAAGGCCTATCTAATTACATTAAGTAATGTTACATCTTACCTTTTTACTTATGTTAACTTTAATACGAGTATAAAAATACGATCAAATTTGAACTTTTAAGAAGTTTTAACTAGTGAGGATATTAAAACATATGTAATACAACCCAAATGGCTGGCCAAATATATATAATATAATACATCTCTCAAAAACAGGCTCAGCCGTGTATCATATACAATCCCTTTGGCTCATCAAATTGCATATACAATAAGACCACAAAATAATAGGTCAGCCAATCCATATACATTAGCCTCAAGCATTGGGAGTGCACTAGGCAACCATCCAGTCCTCAGCTAGTGTTGGGACATGCCCTCATCTGCATTACCTTAAAAATGAGTGAGCTTGCCTAGTGAGTAGAATTATGCAAGCATAAGTAGCATTTGAATAAACGAGCTCAGTTAATATGTGTTTGCTTTTTAACTTTTCACTTTATCATCCTTTCATTTCACTTACTCTTCATTGTATCTTTCAAACCCTCAACATAGTGTGCACACTACTTAGTGTTTCCTAAAGGGGAAGTATTGCATCCCAGATGCTTAAACCATTGGTGTCCCAAATGCTTAACATCTCACATGGCATCCCAGATGCCTAATCATTGTGACCTTGATGCTTAAAAGTTTAACCACATTGCGTCCTAGACACTTAGAGTCCCATCACAGCTCACCAGTATAATCAATTTTGCATTTTTCATAATTCTTTACATGCTGGCTTAT
The DNA here is from genome assembly GCA_946598075.1 of Artocarpus hirsutus. Taxonomy (NCBI): domain Eukaryota; kingdom Viridiplantae; phylum Streptophyta; class Magnoliopsida; order Rosales; family Moraceae; genus Artocarpus; species Artocarpus hirsutus. The sequence goes on along the minus strand of CAMOHE010054880.1, from coordinate 52,084 downwards.
ATTTGAAATGACAACATGTAGTGCAACGCACATAACTTTCACATATCAATTCACAGCGTTAATGTACAACAAATATAGTGACACAGGTGAAATTCTACTTACCTTACTTAATGAGACTATCATTAAAGCTCTGGTGGGTCTTAGTACTTCACATCTCTAAAAGATTGAAAATTTCTATTTACATTACTAACAATTTGACAATAACTACTAATCAAACATTAAGGAGCTCATTTTCCCTTTTTAAATATTTATTCTAAGTCTAATCCTTATAATTAGCTTCACTTTAACCTCTTAAATTACAAAATATATCAAAATTAAACTTCAATTGAACTCATGGTTCAAAAATACTAAAAAAAGGGGCTCTAGGGGCCCAAAAACCTCTTATTAGGCCATTTAGCCTAGTCTGACCGAGGACCGACTAAGGGTTGGCCAAGACAGCCCTGCCTATGCATGCAGGCTGCCCACACAAGCTACGCATAGGCCTTGTGTATAGGCCTTATGCAAAAGCTGTTGGCCTAGTGTGGCTAACTAGCTTAGGGGAAACCATTACAATCTTCGTTGGGTTTGTTTTGGTCAGAAATGGTTCAAACTTTATTCTAAAAATTTTGCCATAGTTTCCCCTATATTTTAAGACTACCTTGTAACACCAGTTTCCAAGTTGTGAATAAATTTTAGATTCACAAAATATCAAAACCATCATAAACCACAACATTAATGCATCTCAGGAACCAGGTTCAAATTTAAGCCTATAACTCCAAAACCAAATTGAATTTGCTGAAACTATTTTAACAGGATTTAAATAACATATAAATGAACATAACTTCAAATATAAATGAACATATCCTCAAAATTTCAGCTTCAAAAGAGCCTTTTAGCCTAGGAAACAAAGACAAAACCTAAAATACTTTGAAAATTTACTTGATTATGGACAACCACCAAAAACAAACTTAAAACCACCGCTTCCCAATTTAATTTACTCAAACCCTTTTGTGGGGATGATCTTGACATATTAAAGGTCATTATATTCAAATATATCATCAAAACTCAAAGTAAAACCCCTTAAACTTACACCAAACATGCTGTAAACTAAAACAGTCCCTTACCTTGATCCGGTTGGGTTTTTCTTGCGATTAGGCACCCAAAACTTGACAAACCACCAAGGAATTTTCTTTTTCTCTCAAAACATAGATGGAGAAATGAAGTTACAAAGCTTGGAGAGTTGGACTTAGAGTTTTTGGGTCTAAAAATGGCACCTCATTGCTTATATGCTTTTTAAACAACCAAGAGCACACCTTAAATTACTTCAAAATGAAGTGGCTTCACCTTGGCTAGCTTAGTGTCCTTAGTTCAGCATACTCACCTCCCTTGATGAGATGTTAAACATTCATACAAAAGCTCAAGTATAAATTAGGTTATGGCTAATCATTTTGCCTAGTAAATTGGGTACATATGCTCACACTGAAATTTCAGTACACTACAAACTCCATCTTTGAGCTCTTAACCATTTGTTATCAAAACTTTATCTATTCCTCTAGAACTCTTCTATAACTAATCAAATATGGAATAATAAATTCTCAAGCCACTTACAATCCAACATATACCCTAGTCATGACTCAAAAATCCAAACATCAAAAATTTTGTAATTTAGGGTTTTCTAGAGTATTCTAACCAAGAAACTTGCATAAAACTTATGTCCTCCACTCATTATTATTTTCATAGCTATATATCATTGTCATAAGACATCTCACATCATTAATGGATCCTTTTTGTTAACAAAGCTTCTATTAAAACTCTCTGTTTAGGTCAAAAGTGACCGCTTTCCCCCAACTTTGTGCCTTATAGGTATAATTGAGCTCTTTTATCCATTAAATCCATTGTAATCCCTAAACATCATTATTACAACTTCTTTTCCATCATAATACTTACCAAATTCGCCTTTGAGAAACTAGTCATACTACAATACTGTATACACAATATAGTATTTAATGCACAATATGATGATGCATTTTAAATGAATAATCAACGTATAGATCATATGCACATCATCATAAAATCATGCAATGCATTGGCCAATGACTATGTGGGAATTCTGGGCATCACATTAAGGCTTGAAGTTTATCTCTAAAAAGAGTTTCTTCTTCCTTTCTCTTTACCCTAATCTTGATTATAATTTGTGTTTGTATTTGTGTTAATACATATTTACTTTTATAGATTTCATGAAGAGATTAGTAATAGATTTGTCTATGTTTGCTTAAATTTTCTATTTTAGGGCCTGAAATAGTTGGAATTGGGTGATGCTTAGATTATTTTGTTAATTGTAGATGTAATTTCTATTTCAATTCATTTATGTTTCTCTTTGCTTAATGCTTCTAGTTTATTTGGCCAATGAATAGTTGATTCAACTTATGAATTTCAGTGCTCAAGAGAGATCGACTCATTTATCATTACTTAGGAAATATAGTCTTTGTTGTTGTTGAGACCTGCAGAGGCTGAGAACAATTAGATAATCTACTTAGGAGTCTTGGTTTTTGTGAGGCTTGGAAGTGATCCATGCCTTAATAATCAATTTAAGGGTTGAGCTTAATGAATGCATAGGCAAATGAGTTAGATAGAGATACTGACTCGAATATCTAGGCATATGGTCTCATTTGACGCTCGAGAGAGGCTATGAGGTGACCCTAGATTAATGAATTGGATGGAATGAAGTTAATAAGCATAAGATAATAAGAGCTTAGGAAGAATTAAGCTAAATGAAGTCTCTAGACACAAAAACATATAGATCGTCCACATTGTAAATTCTTCATTTTGTTTATGGTTTTGTTTGATTAGTCTTATTAGATTTATATTACTTTAATTTAGTTTCCTTTAATTTCCAATTGCCTAAATAAAACTCGATCATTGTGGTTGCGATAATTAGCTAGCTTTTAGACTTCAATTCTTGTAGGAGACGACAACCTTTAACTCACCAATCCTACTTAACCCTATGTGCTTGGGGGTGTAGGCAAAAACTTTCAACAAGTTTATGGCGCTGTTGCTAGGAATTAAAAATCTTAAAAACTTAGCTACCATTGCGATGAAGTGATTATGTTTTAATTTAGGCTTTTGTTTTCTTTTATTTATCTTTATGCTTAGCTTAGAAATTTTTATTTTCTTTTATTTTTTTCTTTCTTGATTGTAATTTTTGTTTTTGAGTTTGTGTACAAGGTACTTGAAGATGTTTGATCGATAAGTACTCTTGAGATTTGCTCAACGAGATTTAGAGCCTTTTCACTGTGCTTGGTGGTGATACAAGAACTTGCTCATCAATTTCCCAAATATGGCTTTTTAAAAGAGGTTCAACTTTAAATCTTCCTACATGGCCTAAGTAGTATGACACAAAGTTGTATAGAAATGGGAAGTGATACTACCTATCCACCGATGAAGCTTATAAGTTGTTGGAAGAGATGGGAAAATACGACTATAAGGAGATGAATTGTTCAATGTGCAACTATAGTTGGGAGAGTAATTCTAACTTGATGGAGTCAGAATTTAAAACCTCACCTCAAGAAATGATTTTGGCATAGCAAAGGGAATTGACTCAATTGACAACAACGATCAATCGCTCTAGGAGCAATGCCAACCAACTATCAATTGCCCAATCTTCTTAACTTCATAGTTTATAAGAACAAGTTAGGTAATTGGTTAGTACATTTGCCGTGTTGCAAGGAGATAGTGAGTTAATCACATTTGAGGTGAAACCATTATGGAGCTTGGACCAAGTAAGGAAGACTTAGAGAGTCTTCAACAAGAATCTTCAGGTGATGATGAGACCCAAGACTTTGACCTTCAAGAGGAATTACAAGAAGAAAAAGTCTTGGGTGTCCAAATTTTTGAGCCAACTGTGCTTATCGAAGATTATATCTATGAATATGCTTTTTGGCCAACACCTCCTCCACCACCGCTAGTAATGTTCCTTCATCCACTAAGCCTATCCTCTGAAGCTAGATTTTGTTAAGATTATGAGCAGAAATCCAAATCATGGCAAGCTTGAGGGCGTCCATGATCAAGACCCATTTGCAGTGTTCTATGACACCTACTATAGGCAGAAGCTGTTTTTTGACTAGTTCTCGTCCAATAGTCAAGTCGACGACTTTAAATCAAGCGCTCTTGAGAATCACCCCATGCTTTCTATTTTTCCCTCCTTTTGTTTTTGTTTTAATTTTTGCTTATGTTTGTGTTTTAGTTTATTTCAAATTTTTGCATTAATGTTTAATTTTTGCATGATTTGTCAGGTGTTGAAATAATAAAGAGCTTAAAAACTTGAGTTTTAGTGGAAAATGACTCAAGAAGATGGACGAAACTCAGATATCAGGCTAGAAACCCCTAGTGTATATGTTCTCAACCCTTGCTCTTGTATTGTTATAAACATTGAAAATAATGTTTAGTTTAAGTATAGGGAAGGGAAATTATTTTAATGGGTTTTGGCCTTAAATTTTTTTTTTCAAGTTTTTCGTTGATTATCATGATTTTCCTTCCATCACTCTTGTTTATTGGTTCTTGTTTAGTTTCTTTAGATTGTTTAGTTCTTTTTTTGGTGTCTTCGTTACTTGTTTGAATAAAGTATGGGTTTTGAGAAATTGGATAACTAGAATTGGCTTGTGATGTTTGCCATAAATTGTTCTCTTAGGTCTTTTGAATTGTAATTCATTGAGATTTTTGTGTGCTTGACTTGCATCATTGATCTTCATTTTTGACTCTCTACACTTGAGCACCATGAGTCATGATCACTTGAAATTTTGAACTTTTGGATAAACTTATGTGCATTAGATTGGTTTTCACATCTCATAAACTCTAGAACCTATTCTAGTGAAATTAGAGGAAAAATCCTAGGTTAGGTGTCATTAGAGAGTCAACTGAGGTATTTTTAAAGACTGTTTGAGCCTTTGAAGCGAACCTATATAAACTTCACCGCTAGTTTCCCCTGTTGAGCTTTTTTTGATCCATTTCTTTCATCACCTACATAAGTTTAACCTAGCCATTTCACGAATTCCTTTCATTTAACCTATCATTAATAAACATGTTTGCATATTTGCTTGAATTTGAAGTTTGATTATTGAAACCGAGCATGGAAAGTAATGTGATTTGAATTTGTCATTTGGTTGTATCCATAAAAAGACTCATTTATGTTTTCATGTTATTTTTCATTTGTTTTTCTTCACTTATTTTATGACTTTCTCCTGATTATCCTTATGTATAAAACTAAATAAGTTTGGGAAAGTCTACAAAAAAAAAAAAGAAAAAAAAAGAAAAAAAGGAGAAAAAAATGAAATAGCAAGAAAGAATATATATATATATATATGTATATATATAGAATAAAGTCTTGTAAATGTTATGTTTTGAGCTTTTGCAAACATTTGTGAGTCATGTTTATAGGAATGATTGATTATAGAGTATTGATTAAGTGGGGAGTTGATTTTGAGTTTTCATTCATTTCATACAACGTCCATAAGATGCATACATGTCTAGGGTAATCCAAGCCAAAAATTTTCCTTTCTCATCTACTTGTCACCTTAACCTTGCATTATAAGACTTGAAGGTCCTAGATATTTGATGACATGCTAACTTAAATTAGAGGAGAGCCATACAAACAATGGGTTCATAGGAGTTCCAAATTTCATTATCTAGAATTTTTCATTGTTTGTCTAATCACATAAGTCTATCCAAAGTTCAATCTATAGAGTGAGAGTGATTTAGCATATACTTACACTTAAAGAGTCTTAAATGAAGTGAAATCAGTATTTATTCTTGAAATTCTAGATAATCTTAATGTTTGTATTTCTTTTGAGCTTTGAAGCATTTGTGGTTTTTGAGACGTTTAGCTAGTTATCAAATAGATACAAAACTAGCACTTCATTTTCCTTTCCTTTTCTTGTTGGTTTCATTGGTGTTGTTCCTCAATGTTCTTATGTTTTGCTTAAGGGCAAGCAAATGTTTAAGTTTTAGGATCTTTGATGAGTGAGTATTATACTCATAAATCAAGCATTTCTTAAGCTTAAATATAATGAAAATATTAAGCATGTTTGTTGTATTGATGTTTTTGGTGTTATTTTGTATGAATTAATAAATTAAATGAAAAAAGCGGCTTCAAAAAAGGAGCTAAAATGGAGTCTTAACATAAAAACTAGCTCACGGTGCCCTTATAGGCGCGTTTAGCACATTGGCCCTATAGATCAGGGGCCCAATAGATACCTCGTGTGGCTGTGCAAGCCCATAGGTGTGCTTAGACATGTAGCAAGCTAATGCCACTACGTGCCCATGTATGCCCCTAGAGTGCCTCTTGGTGTTGATTTTGCTTATTTCAATTTTTGGGCCAATCTTGACCCCAAATTCCTAATCCAAGTGCTAAAATTGATGCTGAATGAAATTCTAACCTCTTAAAAACCCTAAAGAGCCAAAAATAAAGGGTGTGAAGTTTTAGACAAGAAAGCCATGAATGAGAGCTGAAATTTTAAAGAGAGAAGAGCTTAAAGTTAAGGATTCTTGGAGGATTTTGTGGATTTTTGGAGGATTTAAGGCTTGAAGTTCATCTCCATAGAGAGTTTCTTCTTCCTTTCTTTTTACTCTAATCTTGATTGAAATTTGTGTTTGGATTTTTGTGTTAAACATATTTACTTTTATGGATTTTATGAAGAGATTAGTAATGGATTTATTTATGTTTGCTTAAATTTCCTTTTCTATGGCTTGATATAGTTGGATTTGGATTATGTTTGAATTATTTCATTAATTATAGATGTAATTTATATTTCAATTCATTTATGTTTCTCTTTACTTAATGCTTCTAGCTTATTTGGCCAATGAATTAGTTGATTTGATTTATGAATTTCGATGCTCGTGAGAAATTGACTCATTTATCGTTACTTGGAAAACATAGTCTTTGCTATTGTTGAGATCCAAAAAGGCTGAGAATACTTAGATAATCTACTTGAGAGTCTTGGTTTTTGTGAGGTTGGGTGGTGATCAATGCCTTAATAATCAGTTTAAGGGTTGAGCTTAATGTGTGTGTAGGAGAACGAGTTAGATAGAGATGTTGGCTTAAATATATGGGCATGTAACTCATTTGACGCTCAAAAAGATAATTAGGTGAACTGAGAACCCTAGATTAATGAATTGGATGGAATGAAGTTAGTAATCATGAGATAGGAAGAACATAGGAATAATTTAGCTAAAACAAGTCCTTAGGCACATTACCACATAGATTGTCCACATTGTAAATTATTTATTTTGTTTATGGTTTTGTTTGATTAGTCTTATTAGTTTTATATTACTTTAATTTAGTTCCTTTAATTTCCAATTGCCTAAATAAAACTTGATTATTGTAGTTGTGGTAACTTGCTAATTTTTAGACTTCAATTCTCATAGGGGACGATAACCCTTAACTCTCCAATCCTATACTAAAACTTGACGCCATGCGCTTGCGCGTATAGGCAAAAGCTTTCAACAACATCCTATCATGGCTGAATGCCGAGCCTAGTCACTATGATGCATTAGATCAAGGGATGTATTAGATGTCAACTTTCCTAATGAGCAAGACAATACATGGAGATGCAAGATTGCATGAGCCGACACTGAGGATGAATTCGGGCAAGGATATATAGATCTCCATCCGATGGCTTAAAAGAGATTTTCTACCTAGACTTCCATTTAGAATAAGCAAAGAGTGGAGGAACAAAGTCTTCTTTAGAGGATTACCATCAAAGATGCTAACATTTGGATGTTTTCCTTAGAGCACATTTGAGCATTTTGCTAGAAAGAGCTTCCTAGCTTGGATCGTTAGCGAGGGCATTGGTACTCAACATAGAGATAACGTGGAAAACTTGATAGATGATGTATCGTCATAGGATAAGTGGTGTGCCACATCAAACGACTAAACAAGTGTATGTATATAATATAAGAAGTAGAATTTATGTATAAATAGTAGTAGATTCCAATAAGAAGAATTTTATGTTATGTAACCAGTTAGAGATGAGTAAGATCTCAAATTCAACAACTGCCTATGATTTGTAATGATTGCTAACTTAAAAATATTTAGCAATTTTCTGATATGAAAGTATAAATGATATGTGTATGAATGCTATGATTTTTACTTGTTGAATGTATTGTAAAACAATGCGACTCACTAGTACTACATAATGCTTAATAAGTATGCATCTACAAGCAACCCCATAAGAACCTGACCTTTTAGGTTATGATAAAAGAAAGAAAGATCATGTAAAATGAGAATTTTGGTAGGGATAATTCCTTTTAAGGAATCCCAATTTAAGCAAAAGTCTAAGAGATATGAAAAAAGCTTTCTAGAGGTCATAGACTGTCTATGGGTGGTTACTTCTAAGTTAGTATCTAACCAAATCGACCCTGCTATAGTGATCATAGAATGAGATATTCCTTCCCCAACCTACAATCATGAAGGATAGGTTATGTGAAGCAGCTAATCACCATCCTATGGTAAATTAGGATCACACTAAGTAGAGGTTGTAGAAGCAGAAAATCACTTTTACTAAATAATGGGATGGAAGTGATGTCACAAGGACTTCATAAGACAAAAGAATGACAATATATCATCATTTGAATCATCCACTCAAGAAATCAAGAGGAAACGATTTTACATCAGTTTAATATGTGAACCACTTTGAATAAAGATATGTAGCTTAAATAGAGTAGCTAAAACAAGGGAAAACCATTGGAAATTCTCGAATGAAGGATGCAGTCTACCATATGACTCAATAGCATCTTGTCATCAATAGACAAAGAATCCAATTTAAGGATAAGCAGATAGAGACATACACTTAACTACTTGAATAAAGAATTTTTAGATGGAGTTGTAGATTTACCTCATCTAAATTATTAAGGTAAAAAGACCACTTCAAGTAAATGTAGTCCTCTTCTAAATATGAAGCCTTCATATAGACTAGAGTACTATAGAATAAGCAAGGTTGGAAACGTTAAAGTTAAACACCGAGCCCTATTAGTAATTATGATACTGTGAAATACAACACATGGATGATAGAATCCTTACAACTAGCTAAGACTTGTTGTTAGAGGAGAAATCCTCTATAGTTAGTAATAGAGTGAACTAATAAAAATATCGCTTAACTTTTTAAGGAGAATTTAGTTGTGTAGCCAATGGTTAGAATGCCCCTAAGTTATCTTTATCAAGAAAATCATAAGTGTGCTTTGACATCATCTTGGGAGCAGATTGTCCAGGATTCATAGCAAAAGGCTCCATAGCTGAGGCTATGAAGTTTATGACATGTCCCTTAAAGAAACGGTAGATAGGAAGGAGTGACCTCTTTAGGGAGCCTTTATACGGTCTCCCCTATAATTTTATAGGTAGTAAAGACTAGAGAATTAAGGACATCTAGTCAATATGATTAGTAAGTGTAACAATAAGATGTTGAGGCTTGGGACTTAATGGCCAATATAATGGCCATTTATACACCCTTCTCGATGCCAATAAAGAGTGCACTAATGTTAAGTAAGAAATAAAATACGAGGAGGATGACAAGTATTGTGTCCACTAAGTTAGGAGTGCCCCTAAAGTTAGTAAGGATGTCTTAGCATTAAGAGTTATTTAAAGGCAGGTTAGACTTATTGAAAGTTCTTCCAGCCTCCATAAGACCGACGAGATTCATCACTTGACGAGTTAGAGCATATAGCAACCAAATATTAGCAAAAGCACCCCAAGATTAAAGGGTTATGAGTAACCCTGTAGAAACATTTTGCCATATTAGAGCATGAGATTTATGTAAGAATCTAACAATAAGTATCAAGCCCTATATTGTTTGTTTGAAGGTAGATGAACATGAGAGAAATCAATAGATTTTCTCCAAATAAGATTAGGAAGCAACCAAGCCATTGACTTGAGCACGTGAGTGCCCTCTTAGTTATTTCCTCTACTTTATATCCATCCACAGAAAGAAAGGAAATGTAGTACAAAAACTACCCATGAGACTAAGAAAAGAACCTTGTATACTCGTCCTTGTCCTGGGAGAGAGACCTTGTTAGGTTCAATGTTGAACATTAGGAATTAGATTAAGAATGCTTTGAATGTAGTCAATAAAATCATGACCCATTAGTGTAAAAATAAAAAGATCATGACACTAAATGATCTAAACCATGAACTAGGATTATCAACATGAGCCTTCACTTTACAATGTTGATGGTAATACCTAATCAGGGCAGTAATGACAAAATCCCATTAGCAACGAAATGAAAGCAGCTTAAGAATTAAAGTTTATAAGAAGGTTACAAGGACATGTATATAGCACCTCGTTGGATGAGTTCATAGCTCTAAGCCTGGTTCGAACTCAACAATAAGGAAGTGTAGAAGTAGTTGATAGCATAAAAAGGCTTGAAGCCGAGACACCCTTATTAAAAGTTATAAATGGTGATGGAAACCATTGGTTAGAATTATTTTTACTGTAACATGTGAGAGCTTTACACTGTTTATAACTGAAATAATGGTCTAAATTGTCCCATGCCAAAAGGCTTTTAGATTGACATAGGATGCAAGAGTGATCTATAGAAAGAAGGATACATAGCCAGCCACAAATATGATGTTTACCACATAGAGAATTGAAGATATACCATAGCAATGCTATTGTAGGAATGACATCAGTTAGATTTCTAAAGGAGGGATAAGCAAAATAAATGGTGAAATACCATAAAATGTTCTAAGCAGATTTATACTATTAAATAGATTGAACTAGTTAGAACTAGAATGACATAAATTTTTTTGAAGAAATAGGTACTCAAAGGACTAGAATTACAATATCAAAGTAGATAAAATGTAGTTAAGCCTCTAGAATCCTCTTACAAGTTAAAAAGGGGCAGTACAGTTTCGCTCTTCCTAGAAGAGCATACCCTATTCAGTAGTACGAGATCTAGATCTAAATGATTATTTACCTATAGAAGGGTTGTTAGAAGGGAAAAAAATTCCCCAATCATTCACAGTATGCTATGACAGCATATTTTAGATTGAATAAGTACATCAAGGAGAATCTATGGTATGATTTTTGTATGTTAAGGGAACCTATGTACCCCTAGATTTAGATTTATGGAGAAACTTGATGATAACAGAAGGATAGACCTCCAACCTACCTTCGAGAAATTGGACAAAATAAGCATGAGACACTAGTTTTGTTGAGAAATTACCAAAACGACTTAGATTAACGAGTCAAGATTGGAATGATTCTTGGCCTAAAGGAAGGCCACAAGAGTGAGGCTATAGGAAACCTTATAAATATGAAAATAGTATCAGTTTTCCTTTACTCGCATGCCCAAAGAGGAGTAAGACATGTGCAAGAGAGACATGAAAAGACAAGATATTCTATGAACTCTCAAAAAATTTACAACAAGTAGAAAAGTATGTTTTAGACTATCATTATCGTTAGTCTAATAACTAAACAATAAGAATCCATAGATAACACAATAAGAAGATGGACCGTTTGACTAGTCCCCATGTATCAAATCATGATCTAGATGCGAATACACAAGAACCCATTATGTGAAGAAGGGTTAGTTAAAGTCCTGAATCAGGAGGAAAAAGGGCCATTTAGGTAGTAAGGCTGTGATGCCTGGTATTCTCACATACTTATTGGCCAATGTATTACATGATTTCATGACATTAATTGCATTATATAATGTTTCATAATCATTTGAGATGTGTTTAATTATATTAACAGCGTATATCATTTTCAAAAGTGCGTTTCGTACAATTTCATTTAAATGTATAACTAAATGACTTGAGATTTCCTAAAGATGGATCCAGTTTAGAAAAAAATAAGAAAGTGAATTCTGATGGTGTTTGAGATATAGTTATAATTGATGAGTTGAAATTAGGAGTTCAATGATGGTTTCAAGGCTGTTTATGCTGAAAAGGCCATTTTATGTGAAGTGAAGTTATGTTTGTGTTCAGAATAATGATTAAAGGAGACTTTATGAAAAGTGAGGAATCTCATAGAATGTTATTAAGAATGATACAAGGTCTCTTATAAGAGGATAGTATGTATTTTAGTGGTAAGTTTATCTTGAAACCCTAAATAAGTGACATTTTCGGTATTCAAGTTTATAGAGGCAATTAGGGTTTCAACAAGTTTGGAATTAAATAAGGAATCATGTTATCTAATGTTTGATTGTATTTGGATGAGATTTAGAAATTTTGGTTTAGTTCTGGTGAAAAACTATGAAAGTTTAAAAACTAGTATTTTTAGTGCACTGAAATTTCGATATGAATAAGTACACCTATGTTAGTAAGTCAAATAAGTGGCTATGGCTTAGCTTTTAATTAGAGTTGTGTATGAATGTTTTAGACACTAAATGGGTAATATGTAAGCTTCAAAAAAGGGACACTAATCAAGCTAACAAGAGTGTACTTAGTGTTAAGTAATTTGAGGTGGATATGTGCTACCTTAAAAGGAATTAAGCAAGTAGGCGAGCTCATTTTAGCCTGTCTTCTCTCAAATTCGACCATTCACTAAAAGAAAACTCCATTTTCCACTAGCTTTCAAGAAAAGGAGGCAATCTCCAAGTGTCTTGGTCAAGGTTTGAGTGGTGATAAGAGAGGAAAAACCAAAACTAGTCAAGGTAAGCTTTATTTTGTGGATTTGAGTTTCAATTTTTCAAGACATAGAATAAACCTACAATCTGATTCTTTTGGACAATTCTAGGTTTATTGTAGATGTTCGAAGAGACCATAAGCCTTAGTTTTACCCTTTTGAAGTGGAAAAAATGAAATTGGAGTTGAAGAGTTTAAGTTGCTTCACTAAGGTAAGAATTTGTTGACTATTTTTAGGCTTCTTTCTTTGGTTATATAAACAAACTTTGGGACATGATATGAACATAATTTTAATGCTATTTAAGGTAAGGAATCCTAGAAAAATGACCTAAAAAAAGGATTTAGTTATTAAAATGAAAAGTTTTAGAATTGCGTGAATTTTAGAGAATTTGAGGTTGATTTGTAATCTTGTGAATGCCCTAGACTTTTGTTTTTGTTTGTAGGTCGTTTTGATGAATTTTAAACTTTGGGGAGCGTTAAAATTAAGAAGAAATGCTACCTAAATCCTTAAAAAAAAAAATTGAACCATTTAGAAACCAAAAGTCCACTTTTGCCCTTAAAACTAATTGGTTTTGCCATGTTACTAATTTTTATATTTGTTGATACTTTAAGGGACTTTTGGGATTAAGTTTGATATTTTATCCTCTACATTACATGAATTTAAGAAGTTTACTAAAATTGCTAAGTTCCTTATTTTTTTAGGAAATACATGGAAGTGTTAAGATAGCATCGTGGATTTATTGAGCAAACTATCAAGTTATAAATGATATTTTTAAGCAGTAGGACAATTTTATTAGCTATTACAACTTTGACTAGCCTCTTAAAAAGAAATATTGATAAAAGATTTAATGTTAAGGGGTAAAGATATAAAAGTGGTATTTTCAAAGGTATTTTTGTGCTTGTTCTAAAAACATAAAAGAGATTTGAATATTAAGTTTGAATATTTAAGTTTAAATATTCGCTAAAAATTGTAAAATAACCACATAGAAAACATATTTTTAATGTTGACAGTTACAAATTTGTCTTTGACTGAAACACCCGTTATTTTAACGGTATGATTTTTGTAAAATCATATGAATAAAATATCGCTTTAGTATTTTTACCAAGTCTCTGTAGTGAATATTTAAAACCTACCTATCACTCATCACTTCTACCAACCTTGTCCCGCTACATTGATGCTCAATTAAGTAGCCTCCTTCTCATTTGGAGACATAGAATTAATTCACCTTAACTACTTAGAGACATAAAATTAATTCACCTCAACTACTAGGAGACATTGATATATTTTCTCAACCACCTTTTTAATGCTTCCTTCATCTTCTTCCACAACTTGCCCCATTTGCCCCCTCAATTATGTTGGCATTATTTGCTAAAAGTCTCCAGGGGAGACATGATGATATTTTCTTTTAATGCTCATTTATTTCTTCCTACAACTTTTCCCATAAACCTACAATTATCTCCCGCTCTTCAATTATTTTAATGCCTATTTATTCAACCATCACCACATTCTTCTCTAGTTTATTATTCTCTCCTTTCTCGCTCAATTTCTAACTAAAGACATAAAACATAAAGCTCTCTTTGTAGCCAAGTAACTATAATTCCTAGCCATGTTTGAAACCACTTTGGACTCAATTCAAGCTTGATTTTTAACTCGAACTTTGATGTTTTTCAAAGGAGTTTTGAGGTAGGTTTTCTTTTATTCAAACTTGGCTTTAGTATGTATTTTCTCCATATTTAACGCATGTCTTCCTCATGATTTGCAAGAAAGGCTAGAGATATGGTTTGATGATGATTTTGATATAAAACTCATGAGAATATATTTATTATGATTATATAATACATGGTGCCTATTTTGGAATGGTTTTGGAATTTTGAATAAGAATAATATGCTTTGGGTTTAAGAAAAACTTAACATTCCATAAACCTTGTATTATCTCTATGGGCCGTAGCTCTTTCTTAAAATTCTAGGATTAGATGAAAATGAATTTGGTAAATTGGTTTATAGATTTTAAAAGTAGACATTCTAAGTTTCCAACAAGCTATCATGAGCCTAAATCGGAGTTATATTTTATTTTCTATGAATTTTTCAATTTTTGGGTTGAAAACTAGTAAACCTACCAGTGGCAGTATACCACCCGTCTACCTTAAGTAAACCACCTAATAACCTATGTGCTAATTGTAGATAGTGAACCCAACTTTGCGCACCTTCTAATCCCTGAATGTCTTGCAACCTTTCTAAAACCATCCTAAGTGATTTATGAATCTTATTAGAAACTCAAATATATAGATTTATACTTAATTCATTTATGGATGTGGTTATGTGTTATGCTTTAGTTTTAATTGTCCTTATGCACACCTTAAGATCAAGGGTGTGTGGAGCTTACGTTTATTAAATTTCTAAGATTAAAAGATTGTTGAGAAGCTTGGAAAGTAGGGATTCTATTACTCATCTTTTGTAAGATTTTTATGGAATTAAAATTGATTGTTTTACCATAAAATATATGTATCTATGTTGAACTGCTATTATATGAGAATCACATAT
>CAMOHE010054880.1:0-27190 GCA_946598075.1 Artocarpus hirsutus | reverse complement strand
AAAGCCTTCTTGCAACCATCTGGTCTCTCTGAAAATTTTTCAATCACCGGAGGGCAAAAATCCATAGAAAGAGGATTTCCCCCCAAAGGCAAGCCTAAGTACTTAATTGGCCACCTTCCAGCTTCACACCCAACTGCTGCCACAAATGTCTGTATCTCGTTCTCCTCCAGACTGATCCTTGCAATTGTACTTTTATTCACGTTGATTGTCAGGCCCGAACAAAGCGTATCATCAGTAAATTGGAGATGAGATACCTGAGCATTCTCTTCCCACCTTAAAACCCTCCACCACCCCGACATGTACTGCTTTGTCAATTAGTCTTCCCGGGACATCCGACACGTTTTTACGAGAAAAGGTGACAGTGGGCCACCTTGTCTCAAGCCTCTTATAGCACCAAATCTACCTCTAGGGTTCCCATTAATCATTATGGAAAAATTCGCCGAATTCAAACGACCTTTGATCCACTTTCTCCATTTGGCCCCAAAGCCCTTTTTTGTCATGACCACATCCAAAAAACTCCATCTCACATGGTCACATGCTTTCAAAGTCTAACTTAGAAACCACCCCTTTTTTCTTCCTCAATCTGTAATCCTGCACAGCTTCGTTAGCAACCAGTGCCACATCTAGGATCTGTCTGTCTTAAACAAAAGCACCTTGAGATAGTAAAATTGTTTTTCCTAGCGCCTCCCCTAGTCTGTTTGCCAACACCTTAGCAAGAGTTTTATACAGACTAGAGACCAAGCTATTCGGCCTAAAGACCTTAACTTTTCTGGAATCCTCCTTAGGAATAAGACGTAGGAAAGTATGATTCATATTAGCACAAACCACACCATTCCTGTAAAAATCCCCAAAAACCTTCATGATATCTTCTTTTAAAAATTCCCAGCAATCTTGGTAAAATGCAGCAGTGTAGCCCTTCGGGCCAGGAGACTTACTTCTATCACACTTGAAAACTGCTTTTTTCACCTCTTCCAAGTCAAATGACAATGCCGACCATCTAAAGTTTTCTTCCAGGATTTCACACCAATCAACCCCATCAAAGCTCCAACTCTCTTTGATATCTTCTTGATAGAGCTTTTGAAAGAAAGAAATAATTTCCTCTTCTATGTCCGCTTGATTATCCACCACGTTATCTTGTCTCTTGATCCTAGAGATGATACTCTTATTCTTCCGATGATTCACCAACTTATGAAAAAGATCCATACTTGCATCCCATTCTTTCACCCACCTAAATTTCATCTTTTGATGCCATGAAATCAATTCTCTAAATGAGACTTCCTCCTTATCAATCCTTAGCCTTCTTCTTTTCTCCCTCTCCTCCCCTTCGAGCCCAATTAAATCTTCTTTCTTATCCAACTCCTCAATTTTTGACCGGATGTCTTTCTTCACCACTCTTATTTCCCCAAAAATCTCCTTATTCCCATCTACCAATATAACTTTTCAGAATCTTAAGCTTCTCCATAAACTTATAAGCCTCCCACCCCGAAGTGTTTATTGACGTCCATCAAAGTTCCCAATCTTGTTGGAAAGAAGGATGACCCAATCACACATTCTCAAAACAAAATCGCATTGGGCACCGTTTCACAGGACCCGTGTTAAGAATCAAAGGAAAATGATCCGAACAAACTCTCACTTCCACTTCCTGTCTTATCTCCCAAAAGTTATTATCCCAGTCTGTTATAAACAAGAACCTATCAATTCTACTCTTAACCACCTTCTTTTGAAAGTTGGACCAACTGAAATGAGAATTCACCAACTCTATGTCTCTCAACTCCGAATCCCTAATAAATTCATCAAACTGCCTCCTGCTTCTCGTGGTTCTTGTCCTTAGCAACATACACGTATCAAAAGAAAGAATGTGAACTAAAAATGTTTGGAATATGTTGATGCAAGATTTGATGTTAATCCCAATGTACAGATAATGATTGTGAGAGTGTACCAATATGTTAATTGCACCCAGGGCTCATGGAAAAAGTGAATTAGTCAAGTAGAAGATTTCTCAGGCAACCATTTAATTGGTACTCACCTCCTGCATCTGCACACTCGGGGCATGTTGAATGTAACGAAGATTCTCCAAGACCTGCATTTTGATTGTGCCCAGATACGATTTACTATTTAAGTTCTCCTGCATAATTGACGCCCATAGAAGGAAAAAAAAAGTAATCAAAGAAACTTCTATACCATTTGTACATTAAAATCTTTCAAGACTACAAAATATTTAACAAAACAAAGCCAGCTAGCTCATAATACAACCACATGACTATTAAATCTGGGTACGGTAAAAAAAAAAAAAAAAGCACGAACCCAGAACATTTTGAGGGGTACGCTAACATAAAAGTTCTAAACATTACATACTATGTGTCCATGCGGAATCTTCAATGAATACTCTGGCGCAAAATATTTAATATACTCGTTATCAGGAATTTCTGCCAAAAAAAAAAATGCTAATAAGATATTTGGTTTGGATAGAACAAAACTGAACTCTTGATCATACAGAAAAGGTGGATAAGCATCAACCCAGGTTATCCAAATAGAAAAGTTGTAATCACTTAAGCAGCAATCAAATTATCCCTCTCTGTCATAACATATAATAGTTTAAACGAACATCACTTTGTTGATCGTGAAGATTAATATTGGAAAAACCTGGCCTGCACAGTAATCAAAATATGCACAAACCACCAGACTTGGACTCTTTAAAAAAATGAAAAAAAAACCTCAATTCAGGGCCGCCAAATATGTTAGTATTAATAACAAAAATTTTCCTCAACTAAAGCCCTTGTAACAATGTAACCCTGACCTTAAAAACACAACATTCATTTCCCCTAATATAGAAGATATTAATGAAAAAAGAACTCCTTAAGTTAGACATTTTAAAAGGAATTGACCCATAATTGGCATGTTGTACATTATAGCAGTTTTTTCTCTTTTTGTTGGAAATGAATATAGGAGTATTTTGGTAAATCTATTATGACTAAAGCTAGTATGAATTTAAAAGTTGATAAAAATAAAAAAATTCAAATATTAAGGAAAAAAATAAAAAAGCTCAAAAAAATTTAACAAAAACTCTCTTTTCACTTTTGTGTGACTCCTAACATAGTAGGCAGTCACAATATCATTCAACGATTCTCATTTTGTGTGACACATGGATTTTTAACAAAATCCCAACGGAAGGAGTTTTTGGTTAATTTTTTTTTTAAATCGGATACAAATATTGCATTTTGAAGATAGGGCAGCACATTATGCAAGGGCTATAGTTGAGGAAAAAGTTTCGTAATTAATCTAAAATGTTAAGATATAGAGCTCGGAAGATCAGAAATAGTCCAACCATCTAATGTTATAGCAATGTCATAAACAAAACTAATGGTCTAGTGAACAATACCAAAGGAACAAGATCCATAACATATTACAGATCATTAAACGCAACCGATCCAACTAAACCTGAATGAAGAACAGAAGATCTCCATTGAGAATATACTGTCTTGAAACAACACTCATATAAGCTAAATAAAATACCATACGTGATACGGCGTAATGAGCAGGAAAGTGAAATGCTTTAAACCTTTTCTTCATCTCGACAATTGCAATTAGCTCGGAATTCCACACTAAAAATCATTATGCTATCAATATTATCATGCCACATTTAACCCAAGCATTAATTGATAACAGGAAGTAGACTTTGCATACCATTGGGAAGATCTGTATCTAGTAGAACTCCAGTTTCTACAGTCCAACATCGAGCAACATTCTCTTTTGTGTATCCCCCACCACCAGTAACCTGCACGCAAGATATATCACTGTAAGCCAATCGTGAAACTGATAATTGATTATCTATGCAAAGAACAATGAAACAGAAAAGATACCAGCAATGGCAAATTGAATTTCTTCACAAAACTCACACATTCAGCATGACCTGTAAGAAGCATAAAAAGAAGACGCTTACATATCTAGCCAACAAGACCAACGATTAATGAGTGCCTATTACTAAGTATGGTAGGTTAAGCAATATATTTTGACTCTAAATATGGACTATGGCATAAGATTCAATTTGCGCTCGTTTCTTTTAAGTTTCTAAACATAGTCGGGTTGCCAGATAAGATGATGCTGCCCTTCTATTACTGTGACCACAGGTTCCAGATTTTGTATAACGAAAAGCAGAGATTTAATGTAGATGAAAAATATAAATCCTTCTTGTCATTTTCCCACCCTTTTCTATTCATCATATTGCCTCGAGTTTAAAGGACAAAATTTCCAATTAAACCTTATTGCCCATCAAGTGCACTAGTTACATCAATTTCGTTTGCCCCAAGCAAATTATTCTTGAATTTCCCTCTAGTACACATTTTTGCAAATTCTGCCTAACATCAGGCATCCAAACTGTAGTCTGGTTAACATTATTTCTTAGAAAATAATAGGAAAAATGCTTAATATAATGTGATCATGGTAAAACGAGAGGAAAAATATTTCAAACATGTAGATACACACCATCAATGGAGAGATTGAAGCAACCCAAGCGATCTCCAGCAAGTGAATCTGCTCCACATTGTAGAACAATGGCACCTGGTAGATATGTTTCAACAACCTTGGAAATAATCTGCAAAATTGGAAGTTAAAAAACTGACAGTAAAGATTTATGCTTGACAGCACATACAAAATTAAAATTAATATGAAACATAGTGCTTCTGATAGAACTTACAGTTTTAAAAAGACGAGTGAAGCTAGCATCGTCTATTCCGTCCTTGAATGGAACATTAATGGCATAAAACTTGCCTTCTCTTTCTCCTATTTCCTTTTCCAATGAAGATACAATGAATATCACATGGATTTTAACTGTCTAAAGACTAGCAACGAATTACATAGACCTTTCAACCAAAAGAAAGAAGCACGAAAACAAGAAGTGGAACAGAGAAAGAAAAAGTAAGCATTCATTGAGCAAAATTGTCCCAAGTGTTTTTAGCATGATATGAATGTAAAGCCAATGAAGTATGAATTATAAGATAAAACGAGAATAACAACTGAAATCATGCCAAATAGTTTCTACAATGAATATCACCTAGCTTTCAATCCAAAGGAAAAATGAAAAGTTCCAAACATAAAAGTAGCAAATGAAATATTGGGGTGAGGTGACTGGCAGAAAAACCAGAACAAATAGAACAGCTTGTTAGTCTCCGTTAAGTTAAAATGCTGAAACAAAAGCGAATGGGACAATAAAAAATCCCGGAAAAATGATTCTACAGACCTGTTGTAACGGAAAAAATGTTAGTGAACACTTCTGCAGACACAAGTGCGCAGCATTTGAGTTTACGTTTATATACAATATCTTCAAGTAGGAAATAGTGATTGAGACCAAAGGTAGAAAATGCTAGAAAATTGACTAGCTTCGGAATGTATGAGAAATTAACTCACAGAATCAAGTATAAAATCAAATATTTTAGCTACTGCAAGAATTAAAAAGGGTAAAGATTAAAAATTCACCTTAGCATCCCCAGTTCCAGGGAAAAACATGTCTCCAAACTTGTGAAAACTAACAGTCATCACCCTGTTATGTTGAACTATTTGGTTCCAATTAGAGTTACAAGCAAGTGCAAAAGCTATAAACTAAAATTTTGACTCCCAATTCATTCATATGCTTCATTGTTAGAAGGCACATAAAGTTCCAATCCAATATAAAAGCTATAATCAAAGCTTTGATTCCTGATAATTCACTGATAGTATAGATTGTAGGAAAGCACGTGTTGACTCCATAGACAGTCCATAGTGTTGGTAGGATTGGGACCAAGCAGAACAAATTATTTTGGCATGCTGCTTATCAAATTCTAAGGAATTTTCAGCTGCTTATTTCATTTTAATAACAAACTGTACATGCAATGCTGCACTACAAAAGCCCATTCCACTGATTTGGCAGAGAATGAGCGAAGTTTACTTGATAAATTCTCTTAATTAATTACATCTATTGTTTCTTACGCCCATATTATCAAAATCATTTACAAACTAGTAAATTAGAAGGTTATCTAACCTGTCAGTGAAATAAAATGCTTCTTCGACACCATCACCATGATGTACATCTATATCAATATATAAAACACGGGCATGATGTTTTAAAAGCTCCAAGATTCCCAAGACCAAGTCATTTATATAACAAAATCCAGATGCTTCGCACTTCTTGGCATGGTGTAGACCACCAGCCCAATTTATAGCAATGTCACATAGTTGATTGTTCAACCTGCGTGCAGCATCTGCTAGCAAATGTCAACAAGCTTTAAAAAAATATAGCATAAATGTTAATAAAAGGGCTAAGATAATTTAGTTCACCTATTGTTCCACCGGCATAAATTTGACAAAATTCGAACAAGTTCTCAAATACGGGGCAATCTTCTCCAAGATTATCTGGTAAAAAGGGAAAAAAGAAATTAATATGAGGTCATAATCTCTTTACGAAAAAAATAAAAATAAAAATAAAATAAAATAAATAAAAGACCACTGTTAAAAGTAATATATTAAGTAATAGATGAAAAATAAATCATGAGACCATGCTCAAACACCTGATAAACTCTTGAAACCACAAAAGGACAGTCAACCTATATGGGTATACAAAAAGGCTACTTCGGGTACTGAGGCATTTTGTTGCAGTAACGTGAGGCATATTGAGGCTTAAGCCTCAAAATTTAAGAAAAATATTAAGAAAAAAAATATATGAAATTCATATGTTCTCAAATTCATGTCTCCTGCAATTAAGTAGTTATATATTTAGTTATTTAACTAAGAGCATTAATATAAGAGGAAAAGAGACTTCACCACCCTATGGAAACAGAGGTAATTATAGCAGGTTGCAGCAGGAAATAAAACACAAAAAGAGAAGAAATGGCTCACTAGCCGGTGGAAAGAAGAAAAGAGTTCCTCAGCCAGTATAGGCAGCAGGAAAATAAATAAATAAATAATAAACAGAGAAAAGAAGAACAAAATCAGAGAAACAAAAGAATTTGAGAAGAAAAGAAACATAGCTGAACTGTAATGAAACTAATGGGAATGGAAAAGCATCATGGAGTGAGGTTCAAGCCGCCTCTCTCTTCTTTTTCTTATACTTCTTCTTATCAGACACTAATTCATTGTTCTTTTTCATTTAGTGCGGAGGGATTTGGTCCAGAAGCCAAAAATTAGGGAGGTTTATGCCTCAAAAAGGTACCGAGGCTTAGCTGAGTACCCGACTCAATGCTGAGAGGTGTCAGCCTCAGATTTAGTCTTTGAGGCTTAGTAAAGCGCAATTTTTAAATCATGCCACCACTTAACTTGAAGGTACCAAATATCTAACCCTTTATGCTTAATAAAAAAGAAAACAAATGGTAACAACCATGAGCTACAACACTGGACTCCAAGATGATTTTTAAGAATGAAAAAAGCCATGGCACGCTAGCCTTTTACAATTTAATGGCACTAAGGACATACCCAATACAGTGACTTCCACCTTGGACAAGCCATAAATCTGAATATATTTCTAGACAACAATTCAAATATGAACTGCCAAAATTTCAAAAAAAAAAAAAAAAAAGAATTGCCTAGCATTTTAGATTCGTACCAGTGTGTGCAAACATATGGTCTCCTAGAACAGATTCATTTTACTTGCAATAACAATAATCAAAAGCCCAAGAATGAAACGGAAAAGGAAGGAGTTACTCAATTAACAAGTCATACATCTTGCCAAGTCATTGGAGAACAAGTGCAGAGTGTCAGGTGTGATCCGGTGTAGAAATGCAACATAGTCCTCCGAATGGAATTGAGCAAGCTCTACCGGATAGGCCTTGTGCGGCCGCTGCATTGCAGCACAGAAAACAGCTAAAGAATCAACATTTCGGGAAATCCCTACATCTTCACTGAGTTAATAACTAAAAACTAAACTAATAGAAGCACAAACAAAAACTTGTCCCAATCGCGCTTAGCTCCAGCTCTTAAACTAACCGAGTTAGCAAATTCCTAACATCAAAATGCCCAAAATGTCATTTCAAATAATGAGGAAGACTGAATATTCTACTGTAAGAACTGTTGCTAATTCAACCATTTCAAAAGTCGGGTAGGAACTAGTGGGATATGCATAGAAGTGCTAAAAGAAATGGTGTATAAAAAAAAGAATAAAATCAAGAAATTGAGGACCAACATAAATTTCCATCTTCTTGTGGAGGTCGTAGGAGAGGACGAGATGGTGGGTCATACATAAACGGTGAGGTTTCATCGGATGGTTAGGCCCAAAGTAAACGCTTCCCACATCCCCTGCAACAAAATTTTCTCTCTCTAAATACCCATTAATTAAATAAAACTGCAAACGCCGGAAAATCCTGTTTGGTCGTCAAGAAAATCGAAAGCTCAAAAGAGAATCGAAACAAGATTATGAATACGACTCAACAAAATAGAGAGGAATCAACTGAATTCTTGTTTTAGTTATTCCGGCATTTTCTTGGCAGCCAAACAGGGGAAAAGACGCACGAATGAAAAGGTCCTAGCTTTTTGCAATAACAGAGTGAATAGGTATAACAGAACAAACAATATTGTAAGATAAAAGGAAACAAGAAATGAGAAATGAGAAACGAAAAAACGAAGTTGAAGAGAAATTGGATTGGGAACCATCGTAGAAGTAAGAAATTCTGTCCTTGGAGCGCATTGTAGAGAGAGAGGCCAAACAAGAAGAGGGATATTCGCTTCTTGAGCAGAGCTCCTAGACGGTGGACGGAATTGGAGAGAGAGAGGAGAACCAAGGTGGTGGGCACTGAACAGGGATAAGTTGGTAGTTGGTGCGGGGCCTCGACTGCCCATTCACCGCCGTCTTGCCTGCTCTTTAAACGACGTCACTCGAGCTCTTTACCTAGCCCTTAGCTTAATTTTGTAAAGGTTAACGAGACAATTGGTTAAATTACATTTATTAAATTAAAATATGACTTTAATTTATAAAAATTTTATAAATGTCTTATAATGATATCATTAAAATTATTTATGCGTAATTATATAATACAATATGTAATATCATTAAGATAATTACTATATCATTAAGGACATTTTTAAGATATTTTAAATATTGTGTTAGATTTTAATTTCATAACAATAATTTAGACACATATTATAATTTTTACAATTATTATTTTGTAATGCTGTTGTGATTTTAGGCCTATTATAAAACTACGATGATTTTTTTTTTAATGTGCATAAATAACGCTTCCGATTTCAGAGTGTCAATCCTAATTCTACCTTATAAAAAACCCTCACTCCATCCTTTTTTTTTTTTTTTGGATTTAGGCAAAAATGGTTTTTGTTTCCCCTCTTTTCTTAAGCACTAGTGAGAGGGAAAATTTGAAAAAATGAGTTAAGAAAATTTGAAATTTGGTGAATGACCTTTTTTTTTTTTTGCGTTAAAAAAAGATTGTTTTTTTAGCACCGAAACTGTCCCAGTTTTTTCAGAGAAAAGAGAAAAAATACTGTATTAAAGAGAGGAACCCAACCATAATGAAAACAAAAAAAAACTGGAACTGTTTTGATGGCCAAAAAGCTAGTTTTTTTTTATACCCAAAAATCAAAAAAAAAAAAAAGAAGACTTTTGCCCAAAAAATTTTTTGGGGGACTAGTTGTCCAATCGCCCCGTCCTAGTGAGAGGAGCATGTGCAAGTGCTCTATTATGTGTGAATGAGAGAGTGTTTAGAAAAACTACAATAAAGGAACTTTAAAAAAATTACATGATAAGTAAAGACATAAACAGAGAATGAGGCATATTCACAGTGAAAGAGGCTGTTTTTATACTCCAAATTTTAGAAGTTCTTCTGAAAATTATGTGTCAATGAGAGAGTTTTTGGAAATATCTACAATAGGAATTTAAAAAGAATTACATGATAAGTGCAGACATAAACAGACAATAAGACATCTTTTACAGTAAAAGAGGCCGCTTTTATACTCCAAATTTTGAAAGTTCTTCCTGAGCAGAGTCAAAACAGAGAAAAAAAGTAATTACAATGACAATTAAATATAAAAAAAATAATAATTTTCAAGGAACTGATGTATTATAACTAAAGATACTTGAGAGATTTTCAGATACAGACTTTGGCGGTTAGACATCTGCAAAGTGTCACTAGCCTTTTCCAAGCTACGTTTGACTCCATCCATCAGCTCAGGCATATATGATTGTGCAGTTTGAGAAAGAGGTTCACCCTAAACAGTGCACATGCAGAACGTTTAAATGTCGACCTAAGGAAATACGTCAAGTTAGTAGTGCAAATGGTCATTAGTGTCATACACAAATAAAGCTAAAAGGGAGACAAAAATACCCAAGTAAAAGAAACCAACCCGCAGCCATAGTGACTGTGCCATGGATGTAGGAAAATATGCAAGGATGGTGTAGAAAGCAAACTAAGAGATTAAAAAAGTGTCTTAGATTCGTTGAAATAACAAAAAAAAAAAAAAAAAGAAAAAAAAAAGATCAGATACAACAATAAGACGGAACAATATGCAACCTTGCCCATTTTTGTCACAAGCACTGGAGCAGCAAGGCCAACAATTGCCCAAAGTTCTTTGGGAGAGGGAATGGAGATGGCATGTGCATTATATCCTTTCTTGTTTAGAGCTTCAATCATCGTATATCCTGCGACCTCCTAAAACTATTCTGTTAGTTTTCCGTTCGTTCAAAAAAAAAAAAACAACTGTAAAAATCATTCCCAACATTTTGACAAGCGCCTTACACCAAATTTTCCAAATCATCCACCGACAACGACCTTGTCCAACATTTGGCCGAGGCTGGTAGTAGTGGTATTGGTAGTAGGCTAATCTTCCCCATTAGTGTTGTTTTTCTTTGTTTCCGCTATAATTTGAGATTCTGACTTCGCATCGCAATGTTTCAGCAGTTGCCATATCTGGCAGCACTAATGGTGTTATATGTCCTATTTTTATCTCTTAAAAGGAGGGAGTTTTGTTGGGACTTCTTTTTTTTTTTTTTTAGTTCCTGTCTGCAATAATAGGAGGGGAAAATCGATTTGTTTTTAAGAAGAAAGGGAATATTAGATGTAGTGATTACTCATGGTGAAAATGAAGGAAAATTGTTCTTATTCATCGTTAGTCTTGATTTTTCGGGATCACCCTCCCCTGAATAATTTCATCTAAGTCACGCACAAGAGAAGTGGAAATGCAATATTTGGATATGGCCGAGGTTTCACTCTCAAAATTTTTAGAAATATTTTCGTACGTTTTTCAAGGTAAAATTTTAAAAACACTTTTAGTATAATTCTTAAAAAAATTTTATTTTTTAAAATAAAAATATTTTCACATATTTTGAAAACAATACCAAACAGCCTTATGTAATTATGTTGGCAACTCTTGATGGAAGTGGAAAAATTAAAAAAGAAAATATTGGCAATACCAAACGGCCCTATAGTATTTTGAAAACAATAACAAACGGCCCTATATAATTATGTTGGCAACTCTTGATGGAAGTGGAAAAATCAGAAAAGAAAAGACAAAGAGGGAATAAACAGACTGACAACAAACAAAGACAACGAGCAAAAGTGGAAAGAAATGTTAACAAAATGTGGCAATTGAGTCATAATCACAATTTAGCAATTGAGTCTTTAAATTTAACAAAGTGTAGCAATTAAGTCTTGGTTACAGGCTTCCGTCAAAATTGGAATGGAAAATGATTACACGAGGTGCATGTAACTCATTTAAAAGACATACGTACCTCATTTGTTTCTGTAAGTGTTAAATTATTCAATTTTATACCCGAAAAAAGCAAAAAAATTATATCATTGTTAACGAATTTTTACCAATTTTGTTTAATTTATATGTATATTTTAATCATTATAATACTCGAAATACAACCCTTTCTCTTCTAAATAGGTCATATAAGTCTCATTTGATCTTTTTTGGCTTAATTTTGACAAACGTTTGTATTTAAGAACTTAATTATCACATTTAGCTATTAAGGACTCAATTGTTACAGAAAAAAAAGTTTAAAAATCACTTGACGTTATTTAAAGGCTAAATGCACCAAATTCAAAACTCTCTTCTTTAAAGACTATTTAAAACAATAATTTAAAAAAAAAAAAAGAAACCTTGGTTTCAAAAAAAAAGGTCCAAGCTGCTTTTTAATTTCTTTTAAAGGGAAAAAAAAAAAAAGCAACCAAAATCATTAAAGCAATTTAACCAATTTTGTCTTTTTCAGAGCAAAAAAAAAAAAAAACTAATTTTGTCTTCTTTTTCTTTTGGACAACCTAACCAATCAGCATTCAACAATTTAAACTTTTTTATAAATATCATACATGTTTATTTATGGTACAATTTAATATGTAATATAAATAATAATGTACTATAAACTTTATTAAGTATGGTTTAAATAAACAGAACTTTTAATAGTGTGGTATAAGATGTAATTTTATCAACATTTAAAGCCTTCTTGTAAAGACCGAAGGGCTCACAAACCTTTTGAGGAAAGCAAATGTCAGTAAGCTATAACATTAGTTGCCTATATGCTGGCCACATGTGATACAAAGATAGTGAATAAACAAAACAGAACGGCAACGTAAATTAATATGAACGTGTTAAGAAAGGAAAGAGAGATCTTCTATAACGAAAAAGAGGGTCCAAAAAAAAAAAAAAAGAAGAAGTTAACGAAGAGCTGCTTTTAGGCTCTTAGTATATATAATAGAAATATCCCAACTTTTTCCAAATTAAGGAACACAATCCTCTTTTAATTAATTAATGATACTAATATCTGCAACTAATTTTTGCATTCTTTGATTCAATATATATTAAGTTTATTATTGATATATTCAAGTTTATCATTGATGTACTACCTTATATCACTTATATGTTACAGTTTATCACTGATGTGTACAACTTTATCACTGATATATTCAGATTTATGACTGATATATTATTATTTATTAATAATTAGTAAAGATTATTTTTATCATTTTAACTTTATAATTAATAAAGAGGGTCCATTTTCTTAATGTAAAAAAAATATGATTATTTATTTTATGAAAACACCATTAAAAATGTCACTCAGCACAATTCCCCAGCCCCTGCCTTTTATTTTTTATTTTTATACACTCACTCTATGTCCCTCCCTTCTCTCCTTTGTCTTTGGTGCATAATCGGCACTATTCTCGACAAGTGGCAGTATCCACCGCAAGAGAAAGATTGCCAACAAAGATCTCCACCATGGTGACAATAGATCTCTACGCAACGAGACCGAACTTTTCTACAAATGCATGGAAATCTTGCTGGCGACAATCTCTGCCTCAACATCTTGTGGCGACGAGTGGCAGCTCGTCCCCATGCATCAATCCCCATCACAAAAGATGAGAGAGTTGTAAGCTTGTGCCAAAGCTATAGTCGATTTCATGCCACAAGTGCTTCCTTCGTCATGGAGTTCTACTTGTATTGTGGGAATGAGAAAGCCTGAGATTGGAGTCGTGCAGAGGGATGAGGTAGGGCAATATCAAGCCGTAGAGAAGTGAGGCAAAGGGAAGAAAAAAAGGAGAAGAGAAAAAGGGGATTCAGGTTTTAGTTTTGTATGTCTCCACCCTTGTTTGAGTCATTGCGATCTTCATTCATTCTGTTTGTTGTAGTGGTTGTTTTCTGGAATGCCCTACATGAGGTCAACTCTCAAATTTCCACCTCGGTCAATTTATTTTATCTTGTCCATTTTGTTACCCGATAGTGGGTTCCTTTCTTGTTGACTACACTTCATCAAAGTGATCTCCTCTTTCGCGCAACTCTTCTCCTTTTATCAACACATGGAGCCGTTCATTTTCCCTCAGCGATTCTTCCAATAGCTTTTCCAATCGACATTGGCTTAGTCTCAATAACCTCTGACTTGCCCTGATGTCTCTCTATTTTTCAGGCAACACTTTACAAGTTTAAGCCAAATCCAGTTCGTCCATTTCTCCATTTGGCATATTGCAATCTCCGAGCAAGGAAACTGAAGGTTGATGTGATGCCCCATCTTTTCAGCTCGTCACTTAACTTTCTTAAATATCATTTTAAAATTAATCTTACTTACTTGATAAGAAAAATAGTGGGTAAATTTCTTTTCTTTAAACATACTTAAAAATTGTTGCCACTTCCGTTGCAACGGAAGTTGAGGCATAGCTCAAAACTTGACTTTAAAATCATTTAAAACATTTCTTAAGCTCATTAAGAAACATTTATTTTCATAAAACTTTTGTTAAAATATCTTTTCAAACTTAGAAAATCTTTTCGTTAAAACTACGAAAACTTTATCTTTAAGCAACAGAAAACTATCATAGTTGTATCCATACCCAATCTTTGTATCTGTGCGCCATGAACCTGAGCTCTTTTTTCAGTTTTATTAGTCTTCTGTAGGACTATTTACAGCATGAAAAAACTTACAATGAGCTTTTACTCAGAAAGTTCAAACATAATCTCACAAAACATTTAAAACTTTCTTTATAAAACTTTTCTCTTAAAAACCTTTTTTGTAAAATATTTTTCATAAACGTTTCGTATAAAACATTTCGTAAACATTTTTCTCAAAGCGTTTTTCATAAAAACATTACTTAAAAAGAATACAAGCAATAACATAATACGTGATTTCATTTATGCTTAATTATGGGCTTTTAGTTATGAGTTTCTTAGTATCATTCTTTTCTCACTTAAACTTCTTATCGTCATTCATATATTTCTATATCTTATGAACTTAAGTGTTTGTTGAACTATTTTTTTTTTTTTTTACCATTTGAAGAGAATTTCATCAGTTTTCTAACTGATGAAACTAATGTGGTTAATATTAGGAGTTTTATTTGAATTTATATCAGAATTTAAATCCATCAATACCCCATGGTAACTGCCATTGGTTGCAATAAACATCCTTGATGGTAGGATGTTTATATAAGAGAAAAAATGACAGGGTCCCTATCCTTAACAATTTTTACAGAAATACACCATTTATATTGAATTGTTAAAGGTATAGAAGAACCCAAATTGCACCAAATATACACCCACAGTAGACCAAAGAAGAGGAACAATGGTTGGACCGAAGAAGAGGAACAATGGCTGGAGGTCAATTATGTTTAATTCCACTGTGTTATGTGCAATCAAGTTTATGTATGTTATTTTGATTTTGTTTAAGTTTAAATATCTTACATTTGGCATCAAAGC
Source organism: Artocarpus hirsutus (assembly GCA_946598075.1). NCBI lineage: Eukaryota > Viridiplantae > Streptophyta > Magnoliopsida > Rosales > Moraceae > Artocarpus > Artocarpus hirsutus. The sequence continues at coordinate 12,046 of CAMOHE010054880.1, read as the reverse complement.
CAGTTTAGGCCTCTGCCTTGCATGGAGAAATTTGGAAAAATACACTGTCTTTGAAAAAGTTTCATTGAATATTTTTTTAGTTTTTGGGTTTTTGAATTTAGCATTTTTTTAATTAAAACTAAGGTTAGAAATCATTAAGACATTAGATTTCTAAGTTTTTAGCAATTTGAAACGTCGAAAATGATGTCTGGATGGTTAAAAACGAGCCGGGTCTGAAACCATATCGTAAAACAGGTCAACCGGGTCAAGAAGACTCGGTTTTAAGGTTGAAGACGATGCCAAACAACATGTCATTATTACACCCTCCATTATGCAAAACGACATGTCGTTTTGAGTGGAAAGGAATCGTTTTTCTACAAAAAAAAATGACATGTCATTTTTGCCCGGTGGGAGCAAAACAACATGTCGTTTCTGGCTAAAAGAGGTGCCAGTTTAAGTATAAAATGACACGCCGTTTTTAGGCATTGGCGAGAGGCACATTTCATTCTTATGAAACGACAAGTTGTTTTTAGGCTTAATGCCTAAAACAACATGTCGTTTCTAATGGACAAAAGATTAAAAAAACCCCAAAAATTAAAAAAAAAATTAATTATTTTGATGTTTTCCTAGATTTCATAAAGTGATATTTTTGAGGAAAATTTCATGAAATTTTCAGATTTTATAATTTTATGAAATTTTCATAACATCCACAATTTTGATTTTTTTTAATGAAAAATTCATAATTTTTAATATTCATATTTTTGGTATTTGTTATGAACATTACACAGTTTTGGTGTAGATATAATTTTTGTATATTTATGTGTATATAATGTTCATTATGTATAATTTGTGATTTAAATTATGCATGCAATATTAAGTTAAATAATTTAGTAAATTTAAATTTTGTATAATAATGTGCTAAATTATGTTTTTGAATGCATAATTTTAATTTATGCATAATGAATATTGATACATAAATTATTGGTTTTTTGTTCATATTTATATATATTGCTTTAAGTAAATGCAATTTATTTATGAGCAAAATTTTAGAATAAATGTCTAGTGATGTATATGATTTTGAATAATTAAAGATGAAGTTACAACAACTTTGATTGTACAAGATTATATTAAGTGTTTGAATCACATATGGTAAAAGGACATTAAATTGTGATTAATCATATATAGTATAATAAATTTTATCTCACGGGAATTTTCATTATGTAATATAATAAATTTTATCCCACAGGAATTTTTATTATATTTAATATGATTAATTAGGATGATGTATCAAATTATTTTTTCTTAATTTACCCATAGGAATTAAGATAAAGGAATATAATTTGATAGTGTCATCATGAAAATATATGTATCTGTTTGAATTAAAAATTTAGCCCACAGGCAATTTTTAATGTCACTTAATACATATTTTATTGCATGTATTTATATTGGTAAAACATGACATATAGCATTATAGCCATAATTTAGTAACACAAGCATGTATGTTTAATTATACAACAATACAAACTATGAACTACTCTGATTTTAAATGAGACATTCTTGAACTTAAAGGTAATAATTACAAGGTGTGGAAGGAGAGAATTCTTCTTCATTTGGGCTGGATGGACATTGATTATACTATCCGTAAAGATGAACCACCTGCCGTTACAATAACCAACCAACCAGATGATGTTGTTAAATACGAGAAATGGGAGCGATCTAATCGTCTCTACTTCATGTTTATTAAAACTAAAATCCCGACTGGTATTCGTGGTTCATTGGAACAGCATGACAATGTGCGAGCTTTGATGAAGGCAATTGACGAGCAGTTTGCATCATTAGACAAAGCTTTGGCAAGCACCTTAATAATGAAATTTTCATCCATGAAGCTCCCTAGAATTCGTGGTGTACACGAGCATATCATGCAAATGAGGGACATAGCGGCTGAGTTAAAAACTCCTGAGGTTGAGATGTCTGAGTCTTTCCTTATGCACTACATCTTAAACACTCTTTCACAACAATATGGACCTTTCAAAATATCCTACAACACATATAAGGATAAGTGGTCTATCAACAAGTTGAAGACTATGTGTGTTTAGGAAGAAGGAAGACTTGTTAGAGATGTAGGAGAGAAAGTGCTTCTGGCAACTCAAGGGAAGAATAAGAGGCAAACCAAGGACAAGGGAAAAGGCAAATTGTCTACACATGCTGATATCAAAAAGGAATCCAGTGCTTCTTTTGTAAAAAGAAAGGGCACATGAAGAAGGATTGTCCTAAATATTAGAAATGGCTTGAGAAGAAAGTTTCTCAATTCTCACTTGTTTGCTTTGAATCTAATATGATTGATGTTGGCCATAACACGGTAGATTGATTCTGGTTCTATAATCCATGTCCTAATTCCTTACAGGGGTTACAAAACCTAAAGAAGCTAGTGGGCAGTGAGCAGTTTATTTACTCAGGTGATAAGATACTCTCATATGTGGAGGTAGTTAAAACATGCAAATTAGTTTTAAGTAGTGGTTTTGTTTTAGAATTGGAAAAGATATTTTATATTCCAAGTTTTTCAAGAAATTTAATTTCTGTTTCAAGGCTTGTATTATTGGGTTTTTTCTTTAATTTTTCATATACTAATTCAATTTATATTATACACTTGAACTTATTGGAAATGGTACAATGTCTGATGGTCTTTTCAAAATTGATTTACAAAATGAAACTTCTTATACTTCTATGCATGTTCATGATAATGCTGGCATTAAGACATGTGTTATGAATGAGAAATCCTCAATGTTGGCATCGTAGATTAGATCATATCTCTATTGAAAGAATAAAGAGATTAGCAAATGATGGGGTACTTAGTACTCTTAATTTTACTGACGTTGATACTTGTGTTGACTGCATAAAGGGTAAGCAGACCAAAAAGTCAAAGAAAGGTGCCAAGAGGAGTTCAAACATATTGGAGATCATACATACTGATATTTGTTGTCCCAACATGAACATATATGGTCAAATGTATTTCATTACTTTTATTGACAATTACTTATGATATATATATCTCTATTTGCTTCATAACAAGAATGAAGCTTTAGATGCCTTCAAAGTGTTTAAGGTAGAAGTAGAGAAACAATGCGGTAAGTAAATAAAGATAGGGAGGTCTGATAGAGGTGGTGAGTGCTATGGTAGATACACTGAAGATGTGACAAGCGCCTAGTCCATTTGCTAAGTTTCTTCAAGAACATAGGATTGTTGCCCAATGTACTATGCCTGGTGCTGCAAACCTGAATGGCATGGCAAAAAAAAGAAACCAAACATTGTTGGATATGGTACGGAGTATGCTTAGCAGCTCCAAGCTTCCTAAGTCCTTGTGGACTAAGGCACTCAAAATGGCTGAGTACATATTAAACCGAGTTCCAAATAAGGCTGTGTCAAAGACACCATTCGAGTTATGGAAAGGTTGGAAACCAAGTTTGCGACATGTATAAGTTTGGGGATGCCCATCTAAAGTAAGAGTTTATAATCCATAAGAAAAGAAGCTAGACCCAAGGACCATGAGTGGATACTTTGTAGATTATACTGAACTTTCTAAGGGGTACAGATTTTATTGTCCATCACATACTACTAGGCTTGTGGAGTCAAGGAATGCAAAATTTCTTAAAAATGACATGATCAGTGGGAGTGATCGACCTTGGAACACTATTTTTGAGAAAGATCATGCAGATTCCCAACCTTCCACATCATGTGATAGAGTGATTGTTGTACATAATACACCTATAGTTCAAATGCGCAATGAACAACAACCAGTCATTCAAGTTCCATAGACTGCTGGTCAAGAAATAGTAGATCCTAATGTATAGCAGATACAAGAACCTGTTGAATAGCCTGTTGAACAACATGCTTCTTAGGAGAATGTTGAACCAATAGTAAGGAGATCTACTAGACTAAAGAGATCAACGATTCCAAGTGATTATATTGTGTATTTATAAGAGTCTGAATATAACATTAGAGCCAAAAATTATCTAGAAATATTTTCATAAGCCATGAGTTGTAAGGACTTTAACTTGTGGTATGATGCCATGAAAGAAGAGATGAACTCTATGTCATCTAATGGAGTTTGAGATCTTGTCCAGTTGCCTAATGGTGTAAAAGCCATTGGATGTAAATAGGTCTTCAAAACAAAGAAGGACTCATTGGGCAACATTGAAAGATATAAGGCAAGATTTGTTGCTAAAGGGTTCATTTAGAGAAAGTGTATAGATTACATGGAGACCTTTTCTCTTGTATCTAAGAAGGATTCCCTTTGTGTGATTATGGTATTAGTTGCCCATTTTGATTTTGAGTTACATCAAATGGATGTAAAAATAACGTTCCTCAATGGTGATCTAGAGGAAGAGGTTTACATGAAACTACCTAAAGGATTCTCCTCTAATGATGGTGAGCAATTGGTCTGCAAACTCACGAAATCCATATATGGATTGAAACAGGCCTTCTGTCAGTGGTATTTAAAATTTCATAATGTTATTACTTCATTTGGTTTTGAAGAATAAGGTCAGTGGGTGCAAAATCTATTTTCTTATCTTATATGTGGATGATTTCCTTCTTGCAACCAACGATAAAGGGTTACCATATGAGGTGAAACAATTTCTTTCCAAGAATTTCAAAATGTGAGATATAGGTGAGGCTTCTTATGTTATTGGCATTAAGATCCATAGAGATAGATCTCAGTGTATTCTGGGACTATCGCAAGAAACCTATATCAATAAAGTTTTGGAAAAATTTTGGATGAAAGGTTGTTCACTTAGTGTAGCACCAATTGTAAAGGGTAATAAATTCAGTCTAAACCAATGCCTAAGGAATGATTTAGAGAAAAATCAGATGAGCAATATTCCTTATGCTTTAGCTGTTGGAAGCCTTATGTATGTTTAGGTCTGTACAAGACCTGACATTGCATTTGCTGGAGGAATGTTAGGCAGATATCAGAGTAATCTAGGCATGGACCACTAGAGGGCTGCAAAGAAGGTGATAAGGTACCTTCAAAGTACAAAAGATTACATGCTTATGTATAGATGGACAGACAATCTAGAAGTGATTGGCTACTTTGATTTAGACTATGCTAGCTATGTTGATTTAAGGAAATCAACATCTAGTTATATCTTTATGCTAGCTGGAGGAGCTATATCCTAGTGGAGTGGAAAGCAAACATTACTTGCTGCCTCCAATATGGAAGCAAAGTTCGTTTCATGTTTTGAGGCTACTTCGCATGGTGTATGGTTGAAGAGTTTCATGTCAGGGTTTAGAATTGTAGATTCTGTGTCTAAGCCATTAAGAATATATTGTAACAATGCAGCTGCTGTCTTTATGGCTAAGAATAATAAGAGTGGCAGTCGAAGTAAACACATCGACATTAAGTACTTAGCCATAAGGGAACACATTAAGGAAAACAAAGTAGTCATTAGAGCATATAAGCATTGAATTAATGATAGTATATCCTTTGACAAAAGGAATGCTATCGAAGTCATTTAAGGATCATGTAGTTTAGATAGGACTTGGTTCCATAATTTAATTTTTTTGCACGTACAAGTTACAATCTTAATGAAACTCTCATTCAGTTGTGATGTTTTCTCATATTTGATTTGCGCATAAAGTTATTAGAGGAAAATTCACATTTAGCAGGATTGAGAATAAACATTGGGTTTATTCGTAAATTTAAATTACCATTTAAGGAATAAAGTTGAGAAATAATACATTGTAATACATGGAAAATAATACTTGCTCTTAGAGGACATATCACTATGATTCATATGTTTGTTTCTTAAATAAAGTTTTGATGGATCTCTTATATAGTTCAAATAAGATATATTAACTAAGTGGGAGAATGAGCCTTTTTTTTTTTAGCATTTAAAGAGAATTTCATCAGTTTTCTAACTGATGAAACTGATGTGGTTAATATTAAGAGTTTTATTTGAATTTATATCAGAATTTAAATCCATCAATACCCCACAGTAACTGCCATTGGCTAAAATAAACATCCTTGATGGTAGGATGTCTATATAAGAGAAAGAAAAGCAGGGTCCCGGTTCTTAACAATTTTTACAAAAATACACTATCTATAATGAATTGTTAAAGGTATAGAAGAACCCAAATTGCACCAAATATACACCCACAGCAGAGCAAAGAAGAGGAACAATGGCTGGAGGTTAGTTATGTTTAATTCTGCTGTGTTATGTGCAATCAAGTTTATGCATGTTATTTTGATTTTTTTTTTATGTTTGAATATCTTACATTCGTATCAACATCATCAATCATGAGAACATAATACTTCCCTTGTGGAAGACTTAAGACCATCAAACAACAAGATTATAACTTTAACTGAACTTATAACCTCACATCAATGAGGCTGATACAACACTTATTTATCATATTTACTTTACCATCTTGTTAACTTTTGTGAGCATATTAAATGCTAAATATATCTTATGCTATGACTTAGCATTGAAACATTAAACATAACATATGCGAACATATTGCAAATCATAACTTGAACTTTAAAACATTATGCATAATACATGTAAACATACTTTAAACATAACAATTGTAAATACTTTGCAAGCCTTGACTTGATCTTTAAAACTTTAAGCATAACAAATGCAAACATAAAATATATTCAAAGCATTTGAAACTCATTTTCTTCATGTTGTAGGTGAGGTTTGAAACTTACCTGGATAACGTTCCAGCATTCTTATTTTATCCCTTCCCTTCTATTAGTCAGCTTTGTGTCCTAAGGATTTTGTGAGCTTTGTGATCCTCCACAAAGACTTGAATTTTGTCCATACCTCCTTTGAAAAATTGCTAGTTTTAAACCAAGCACTTAAATTTTGCTTGGAAGATGGACTTTTGTGGATGTTTTTGAGCAAAATAATTGAGAGGAAGGCTCATGGGGGCTAGTTCTAAAGGAGGAAGATAGAAATTTTTCCTTCAAATGTTGCATGGAAAAGATGGGTAAAACATGAGATTTTTTTTCCAACTTTAGTGACTAACCATCTTATCATCACTTTTACACATTTGTGATAAAAATTTTACTCCAAACCAACGATGAAAATCCCATGGTGGGTCCCACAACCTTTTTACATAGTGTAAATTTACATTGACAGTGTTTTTTTTTTTACTGTTAGTATATTGCCTATATTGTTTTAAGCTTATACAGTATTCTATACTCATCCATATCCTCTACACAGTATAATTCCTTTATTGCTAACTTTATACAATCTAATTTCTATACGGCATTACTTTATGTAGTGTAATTTTTATACTGCTTAACTTTATACAGTATAATTTTTATACGGCATTATTCTTGTATTGCATAGTTTGTACATTGCTTGATCTTTAAACTATGTAACTTTTTATATTTCTATACAGTATTTTTCTTAAACTGTATGTCTTAAGATTTGTTGCAACATATTTTGCAATAATTAAGCTATCTACCTTATTTTTCTTTGCTTATCGTCTAGTTCTTTTCCTCATTTCATTCATTCTCTACTTAAGACTATGGTATGATTTTTAAATCTTAAAAATCCTATTTTTTACTCTTACGGAATTTATAAAAAAAAATCAGGTTTAAATACTAATCCATGTGACACATATTTTGCTTAATATGATCCTTAATTATTGCATATATAATGTACCATAAATTCTCAGGTGTCACACTTTTTGTGTATTCCTTGAACTACTATCCTTCATTCTTGCATCTCGCTCCATTAGATCTTTGTACACCAAGATCAAAGTGATAAATTAATTTGAAATGATTTTCTAATTAATTTTCCTATATTTTCTTGCTTTATTCTTGAGTATTTTATGTTTTATTTATGTTTTTGTGTTTTGTAGGTGTTGGGGAGTTTAGAGTTGATTGGAGGCTTAAACGGATGTATGTGGACGAATTTCGGGCACCATAAGTAAGAAAATTGGTGTCGCGGCACTGCAATAGAGATTTTTAGGCCAAAAACCTAAGAATAAGCTATCTTATTAGCGTTGTGGCACCATACAATGGTATAATATGTTTTTCATAGTTTTTGTAGCATTACAGGGCGACATTTTCAATGCTATAGTGCTGTGTCGTGAAAAATTTAGGCTCTGAATCTGATTTGACTATGAACTTTTCCGTTTTGACCCCAATATGAAGAGCGTATAAACAGGTGATTATGAGACACGAAATACAAGTTTTTATCAATTTTCCCTTAGTTTTTCTTAGGCTTAGGAGACGAAAAAAAAGGAAGAAAATGAAGAGAGTTTTGATGGAGGCTATGGAGAACCATCTGCATGTATGGATTTCCTACCTTAATCTTTCTTTCTTTTCTATTTTAATTATGTCATTTTAATGTTGTTTTTAGTTTAAGGGAATTTTCAAAACCTTAGACATAATTATATGATCAATTTATAGAATTATTTTCTAATTTTCTAATTTAGATTGTTTGTGTTCTTCTATAATTAGTGTTCATAATTATTTTCTTGTTTTGTTTAGGTGGCCAACTAAATGGGACTTTAATTTAATCTAATGCTAGATTGGAATGCTTGATCCATAATTGTCTTGTTATTCTAATAATTAATAACGAATTGCGGTAGTTGATTATGATCAAATTTTTGTACGATTGCATATGGAGCATAACCTAGGTTAAATAATCTAAGCTTGTATGATTGTTGTCTCGATTAACCTATCTTTCTCAACTTAATACTTTTGTTCGATTAAATTTGGAGAGCTTGTTCTAGGTTGTTTAATAGAGCGGTGTTTAATAAAGCGCTTGTCTTATTAAATCTAAGAACAAAGGACAGATTTAGATAGCAACACTAATTGTTCTTAACGGTTGGTAGTTTTAACGGAGAATTGAGAATAATTTTATAATTAATTGTATGGTTATTGTTTAATGGTGGCAAATGATCCTTTAACTGATTCTATTATTATTATTATTTTGAGTTCATTATTTTTCTTGTGTTTTTTTATTTAGTTATCTAATTAAAATAAAAATCTTCTCATTCTGTGTTTTGTTTTATTGTGCCTTAAATTTTAATATTAATAGCTAATTAATTATACCCAATCTTCTGTTAGAATGATCCTTACTCATTATTACACTTAATAATGACAACATTTTAAAGAAGGTTAAATTGGTGCTTCTCAAGAGGCCCATCACAAAGCGAGCATTTGTATTCTTATGTCCCGCAAACGACGTTGATCCACTATTCTTCATTCTTGCGATATTTTCCATTAGATCATTGTACACCAAGATCAAAGCGGGCTTTTGTATTCTTATTTCCCACAAACTACATCAATTGTTGGTGTAGAAAAATAAACAAACGATAAACAAGGAGATTACTCGTTTAATTAGACTCAAGAATTGAATTTACCAAGTAAAGAAATCTTCATTAACTCTCACCCCGACAAAGCATTCAAACGCGTGCATTCCTTCATATTTATAGGTGTTGGTTCATATAATTGGTTTTCAAACAATTTAATATACATCATTGATTTACATTCACTCAATCCGCCGTTCACTTATTTAATGCACGTGTTCCGTCTTAAGTCTTTCTTTACTTTTTGTTCTCTTATGTTGCTTTGTATTGCTACTTCAATTGCATTTCCCGTCTGCTACTCCTTAAGTTGGGTTTTTATTCCATTACACAAACGCCGTTTTCAGCTTTAGTCTGCTTCTTGATGAAACGATTAGTCGTTGATCATCGCTATTACCATACTTTGTTTATTTTTATTTGGGTTTTTCTTTCTTTCGTTTCAAAATTTGTTTTATTCAACTTTTGAGGTAGTTAATGTTTAAAATAATGCAGCATACAAATTAGTGAGGATAGTGTTAAATTTTTTAAGTTTTATATTCTAATTAACACATAATACAAATTAGTGAACTATATTGTTTAATTTTAAAAATATAACTGGTTAAGGTGTTATTTTCATGCCTTTAAAAAAAACATAAAAGATATTTTTTTTTTATTTTGTTATATTTTCAATAAAACATAAATATTTAAAAGTGTTTTTTTCCCTCCGAAGTATTAAAAGTGTTTGTGGCTTTCATTAAAAAAAAAGTGTTTGCCTCTTATTTGTTTAATGTTTTGATAAACAATTATTTTTAAGTTTTTTTTTCCTTGCTAATATTGTATTTTTTTAATTAATTCCTACCTACTAATAAATGTCGTATCTTGCATGCGAGAGGAATGCAGGCCGGTCGGTCCAATTTTTTAAACGGCGTCAACAATTTGGGTGATTGTGCAAAAACTTGAAAAGTTTAAGGGGTGATAGCCAAACTTCTATATCATCATAGACCAAATGGCAAGACCACAAAAAATTAAAGGGCGTTAGTGCAAACAAAACGAATAAATTAATAGATAAATTGTTACGTTGTCCTCAACCTTTTATATAAGTGTGATTTTGGTCCCCAGCCTTTATTTTTTGATTTATTAGTATTAGTCCTAAACCTTTCTTTTTAGTTGCTAAAGGACTATATTAACTAATCTCCATTATCTTTTTTGAGTCATGTGAGCTGCACATAATGTTCTTAATAAAGACATTTTAATATATTATTAAATATTTTTTTAAGAAATTAAAATTTAAACGTAAAAATAATAAATAATATTAAAATACAAATTAGAAAAAAAAAACAGAGGAAAAATGAAAACAAAACCTAAACCAAGTAGCTCCTCCCCCGTCGGCCATCCTCGGCCACCTCCCCCTCCTCCGCACCTAACCTTGTCGGCCTCTCCTTGTCACTCCCAGCCCTTGGGTTTGGCTCCGCGTGGAATAGCTCTCTCATTCTCTTTAATTCCCTACCAATGCTTGCATTGTCCTCTTCCTCTTCCCTATAGTGCTCGTTCATATCCCCATGTGTAGTTCATAAATAGATTAAAAAAACCCTACCTTGTTGATGCCCCTTCGCAAACCGCACTGACGACCCCCTTGCATGCAGCACTGACGTCTGCCTCGTAGTGCCCCTTCATCGCGAGCTCAAATCTACCTCGTGATCTCCTTTATCTCAAGCCTCTCCTAATGTGATCTCTTCAGTCATTAGCTCCTCTTTCAAGATTGAGACCAACAATGGCGGTGGCTTTTTTTCCCCAAATTTGTTCTAATTTTGGAAATTTTTGATTGAAATTTTGGGAAAAAAAAAGAAAAAAGGAGAGATTTTTGGTTTGTTTTACTCATGGTTTAGGGTTTAGAAATTTTGGATTGAAATATATGTTATTTTTGGGTGAGGAGGAGGGGTCGTCGGTGTAGGGGGGCAATGGGCAAGGGTCAATGAAGGGGGAGGAGCTGTTGGGTTTGGGTTTTGGTTTTGATTTTGTTATTTTTTCTTATTTTTTTATGATTTTGAATATTTTTTGGGTAAAAATCAAACCAATGGTTGTAATTTAGTGTTTTTAAATTAATAGCTACGATTTAATGTTTTAAAATCAATGGCTATGATTTGCTTTTAATTTTTTAATGCATCAATTATTTAAAGGATAAATTAATAATTTTATTTAAAAATAATATGTAGCAATTATTAACAGTAAAACCTCTCTCACCAATTAAAATAAAATGTTAAAAAAAATAAATTAAAAAATAAAAATTAGATATTAAAATCACATTTTCATAAAAAGCAAGTGGTTAACGTGACAATTTACCCTAACTTAATAGATAAGCATCAGGTGGGTACTTGTATTCCTTGAGAGCTGTACGTCCCTCTTTTGCCTTCCTCGCACCCAGTTTTCTCTGTTACTTCTCTTCTCGTCGATTTTCCATATTTTCGTGAGGTAAAAGCTTATTTGTTTTTATATTGTCTCAGATCATTCAGTGGACCTTTTTAATTATTTATCATTTCTGTTTTTTTTGGATTGTTCGTCCCTTTTTTTTTTTTTTTCAATCGGAGATAAAATCTGGCGCTTCCGCGGTGAATTTTGTAATTTGTTTGTCGCTGATTTTGTGGATTTGTTAATTTTTATTTTAGTTTTGCTGTTGATTGTTTACGGATTGATTTGTTCCAGAGGTTTTAAAATTTTTTGGGTCAATCTTGGTTTATGTTTGTGTCAATTTGTTTAATCCGAA
>CAMOHE010054878.1:0-20407 GCA_946598075.1 Artocarpus hirsutus | reverse complement strand
CCCAGCGCAGGTTTGAGCCTCCCAAGTCAAAAAATTCCTTTGCTTCGGTTATGTCAACACGCTTTTGAGGATTCGCAGTAGGTACTACTTTAGCAGCTTGATTGGTGACATGACAAGAAGTTCTATTTGACGGCCGAGAAGCGGGAAGCGTGTCTTTGGTTCTATGAACCCAAAAATTTGAAGAAGTGGCATAATTTGGAGTATTAGGACCAACATCAAAAGGGGTTCTTTGTTTTTTCAGCGTTCTTGAAAAGCTTCATGATTGAAGGATGATTGAAGAAAGTTTGGCATTCATTACCTCCTAACGAGACCTCCAATCCTGAGACCGATATCTAATTTCTATATGATCATAACGGTCACGCAAGTTGGAGTACTTATTATTTCCACCATTGCGGTGATCATAAGATGGGCGAGAATTACGTCCACTTTCCATGTGTAAGGGAAAAAAAGAGAGAGAGAGAGAGAGAGAAAAAGAGAGAAAAAAAATGTTAAAGAAAATTATGTGGCATAAAAAATGGAGTGACCTGAGCAGCCGCTTGGGTAAGGCCCAAAGCTCCACTCAAGTAAGGTCCAAAGTTCAGATTCTATGGAAGATAAAACATATAGAAAAGAAAAAAAATCTTCGAAAGATCTTTTTCATATCTCAATTATTCATGGTAAAAAAAAAAAAAAAAATAGTTCCCTTCACTCGACATGCTACACTCAAAAACTTGATGTTGGGCGGATTATTCGAAAAGGAGTAAATAAAGGTTCTAATGCCCTTAGTGCATACTTATTGCATGCATACTGATAGAGATGCGAGCAATCAATAGGAAGGAAAATTAGGGATGAAAAAGAAGAGGAAAGAATCTCGAGAGAAAGCAGCGAATTGGAAAAAAAAGAAATTCAAGAAGAGAACAAAGTAGACGGAAATATTGTTTCTGAAAGCAAAGTCAATAATGCCTCCCTTTTTTTTCCCTTTTCTTTTATTCCTCCTAGATTCATCTTTACAAGTTGATAATTCTGTTACAACTAAAATAGAATTAGTTACAACTAAATTGATTACAATCCCTAACCAAATTGATTACAACTCCCTATATCTATCATATCTTCTAATCTTGATATTTTGCAGGTTTTTTAATCTTCCTCTTGGGCCTACTGCTATCAATTCCTTTATTTGCCACGTGCTCAGTTTCATGACAACTGTCATTTTTCAAATTATTGCTCAAATGAGTTGTCTCCATCTTCCTGTTCATATCAATACTTCCCCCATCCATGTTAACCTTGTCCTCAAGGTTGAAATCTGGGTAATTATTAACGAACTCATCAACCTCTTCCTAGGTGGCAGCACTAATTGGAAGATTCAGCCACTGCACCAATATCTGCTTGATGTCTTTGCTTCCCTTCGTCACTACCCTCCTCTACAGCACTTTCGCTGGTTCTAACACCAGTTGTGAGTTGAGAATTTCTGATGGCAACTACATTAGTTGGTCTATTGAATCTCCATGAAATCTTATGAGTAAAGACACATGAAAAACATCATGTATTCGGGCTGAAGTTGGCAACTCCAACTGATAGGCCACCTGCCCCACACGTTTAATAATCTTGAAAGGCCCGAAATACCTCACTATCAGTTTGTTGGAAAGCCTGTTAGCAATGGATGACTGCCTTTATGGCCAGAGCTTAACCAACACCATGTCCCCCACCCAAAATTGCAAGTCCCTTCTATGACCATTAGCTATTTTTTCATTGTAGCATGTGCCTTCAACAAATGTCGCTTGAGCTGATGTAACACTTCTTGCCGATCAACCAACCATTTATCCACCAAGTTTGTTTGGGCTGTCATAGGAACATAATCAAGTGGTGAAGGAGGTTCCCTCCCATACACAGCTTTAAAAGGAGTCATCCCTAAGGCTGAATGATAGGATGTATTGTAACAATATTCAGCCCAATGGAGTATTTTTGCCCATCTCCTTGGTTGTTCTGAGACAAAGCATCTCAAATACTGTTCCAACACCCTATTAACCACCTCAGATTGGCCATCCGTTTGAGGATGATATGTTGTGCTTCTTTTGAGAAAATTACCACTCAAGGGGAACAATTCACACCAAAATTTGCTCAAAAATACGGCATCTCTATCCGACACAATTGACCTTGGCATCCCATGTAACTTACACACCATCTGGGCAAACAAATTTGCTACTTGAGGAGCAGAATATGTTTTTCTCAAAGCTCCAAAATGAGCTTGTTTTGATAGCCTGTCGACGACTACAAATATGGTAGTGTAACCCCCCGAGTTAGGGAGACTGATTATGAAGTCCATAGACAAATCTTCCCAAATTTGTTCTGGAATTGGCAATGGTTGTAGCAAACCTGCTGGAGCTTGAGTTTGGTATTTTGTTTTCTGACATATGATGCATTCCTTGACATATTTCTGAACATCTTTCTTAAGGCCTGTCCAAATAAATGCGGCAGACGCTCGTGCTGTAGTCTTTTGAATTCCACCATGGCCACTCGACAGTGATGAATGACACTCTGCCAACACTTTTTGAACTATTGGTGAAGAAGGGTCCAACAACAACTTGCCTTTGTACAGGAGTAACTCATCTCGTGCCTCATAGTCAGAAAATTGGGCTGGATCAGTAGCTATTGTGTTATACAACCGTTGAAAAAACGCTGAATTTGCATTCTCCTGTCTCAGCTCATCTAGTATTGCAAACCGAACTTGAGATAGAGTGAAGAGCTGCATGAGTACTTCATCTGGCTGTCTTGATAATGCATCTGCTGCACGGTTTCCCTGCCCGGTTTATACACGATTGTGTAATGATAACCTAACAATTTTGCCAAATATTGTTGTTGTTCTGGAGTCTGAACTACTTGATCCAACAAAGACCTCAAACTTTTTTGATCTGTGCGGATGACGAAATGTCTCCCAAGAAGGTATTGTCTCCATTTCTTAACCGCTTCAGTTATGGCATACAACTCCCTCACATAGGCTGACGCTTGCTGCATGCGAAAGGACATCTTCTTACTGAAATAGGAAATGGGGTGCTCATTTTGCATCAACACTGCCCCAACTCCTATAAGAGAAGCATCTGTTTCTAGCACAAAGTCCTCCTCAAAATTAGGTAAAACCAAGACTGGGGCTGAACTCATAGCCTGCTTTAATGCAACAAAGGATTCCTGTGCTGACAAACTCCAGTGAAAAGCCTCTTTTTTTAACAAATCAGTAAGTGGTGCTGCAATAGAGGCATAGGACCTAACAAATCTCCTATAGTAACCAGTCAAACCTAAGAATCCCCTTAACTCTTTTATATTCTTAGGTACCGGCCATTCCAACATTGTTTTCACCTTATTTTCATCCATACTCACTCCTGCTCCAGATACTATATGCCCCAAATATTCCACCGATCCTTGCCCAAAAACACATTTACTGCTTTTCACAAAAAAATGATTTTCTTGCAATTTTTTTAGGACCATTCGCAAATGATCTAAATGGTTCTCCAGGTTAGGACTGTATACCAATATATCATCAAAAAAAACTACTACAAATTTCCTCAAGAAAGGTTTCAATACAGAATTCATTGTGGCTTGAAAAGTAGAGGGTGCATTGGTTAAGCCAAATGGCATTACTAAAAACTCATAATGCCCTTGGTGTGTCCTAAAAGCTGTCTTGTGTATATCTGCAGGTTTTACCCTTATTTGATGGTACCCTGCTCGTAGATCTAACTTTGAGAAAATTTTTGAACCACCTAACTCATCCATTAATTCATCTGCCGTGGGTATTGGAAATCTATCTCGCACTGTAATATTATTCAAAGCCCTATAATCGACACAAAATCTCCAAGTTCCATCCTTTTTTTTAACTAACAGCACTGGAGATGAAAAAGGAGATGTACTAGGTTGAATTATACCTGATTGCATCATTTCGGCAACTTGCTTCTCAATCTCTCCTTTCTGAAAATGAGGGTAACGATACGGGCGTACATTGACCGGAGCTGAGTTGGGTAATAAATGGATTTCATGATCCATATCACGATGCGGTGGTAAAGTCGTTGGTTCAGCAAACACTTCCTTGAACTCTTCTAATAATTGCTGCAACATAGGTTCTGCTTCAGTGGTGCCAATTGGCGTCTCCTTTTGCAACAATGTAATCTGAAACATCGATGAGATACCTCCCTTGTGATGTAATTTTTTTAACTGATTCATGGATATCTGTTGGGAGTACTGTGTATCCCCCTGCAAGTGAACTTTTTCATTGCCCCATGAAAATTCCATGGTTAACTTCTGGTAATCAATCAGAATAGGGCCAAGCAATTGTAACCACTGCACCCCAAGAACGACTTCTGCTCCTTGGATCGGTAGTATGTAGAAATCCACCAAAAAAATTCTTTGTTGAATTTTCACAGGAACTGCTGTGACCAGTCCCTCACACTTAAGTGTTTCTCCATTACCAACCATGACTTCAAATTGGCGATTGCGTGAAATTGGTAATTTAAGCATGGATACCACCCGAGACTGTAAAAAATTATGTGTGCTACCGCCGTCGACCAAGATCTGCACATCACGCTTGCCAATTGCGCCTTGAAATTTCAATGTCTGAGGCGTGATTACACCTGACATCGCATGGAAACTAATTTGAGGAGTCTGCATCTCAACGTCCCCTGAACTAGGAGGAACTAGGTCTGTTGTTGTGTCTTCTAACTCGTCAAAACTCAATTCGTCTGAATCAGGCACAATGAGAACATGGACTGATATGCTCTACAATTGTGTCCAAAAGTGTACTTTTCATCACAATAAAAACATAAGCCTTTTTCACGTCTTGCTTGTATTTGACTTTGGGATAACTTCTGAACAGGGACTTTGGACTGGGTATTGGTTTTAGTAGTATTTTGGTTGTTTGGATATGGAGTTGGTTTAAATGCAGGTGTGGAAGCAGGTTTGGAATTTGTGTGTGATGAATTGAGGAACTTCTAGTTTGGAGTAGGCAATATGGGAGGGTATGGTGAAAAAATTTTTGGGATAGAATTTTTTTTTTGGAGTTTGAGTTCTTGGATTTTCGCTAACGCCATTGCTTTGGTTAGGGTAGTGGGTTGAAAAGCTGCGACTTCATGTTGGATCTCGGGTTTTAATCCAGAAACAAAACAACTTAAAAGAAAAGGTTCAGATAATCCATCTACCTTGTTGGATAATTCTTCAAATGCTTCCTGATATTCCACCACCGAACTTTGCTGAACCAACTTCGTCAATTTTCCTTGATAATCTTCCAATTCTGAGGGCCCGAATCGCACTTGTAGAGACTGTAACAAGGACTTCCAAGATGTAATCTGTGTGTTCTTGTGCAGCCATTGATAGTATGCTAATGCTTTGCCATCAAAGTAAAATGGAACCACCTGTAGTCGTTGTTCTTCAGTTGCCATGTGAAAGTCAAAATATTGTTGGATTTTGAAAATCCAGCCTTGGGGATCTCCACCATCGAAACGAGGCGCATCGATCTTGAGCGGTTTCAAATGCCTCGAGTTCCCTAGGGCTTGATTCTGGGAGGCCTCGCTACCATTTCGGGTCGGTGTCGAGGAAAAAGATGGATTCTGGCATTTCTGCTGCTGCCATTCTGAAAACATCGCTGTAAACTTCAAGTTCATGTCGTTCATCTGTGCTGCCATAGTTTAAAAATCTTCATGAATTTGTTTAATCGACTGATCTTGCTTATCAATTCTGTCCTCCACGCTCTTCGTGCGAGTCGCCATCGGCAAGGAAATCAACGAGAGCACTAATTGATAGAGATGCGAGCAATCAATAGGAAGGAAAATTAGGGATGAGAAAGAAGAGGAAGGAATCTCGAGAGAAAGCAGCGAATTGGGAAAAAAGAAAAGAAAGTCAAGAAGAGAACAGAGTAGAAGGAAATATTGTTTCTAAAAGCAAACTCAATAATGCCCCTTGTTTTTTTTTTTCCTTTCTCTTTTATTCCTCTTGGCTTTGTCTTTACAAGTTGATAATTCTGTTACAACTAAAACAGAATTAGTTACAACTAATTGATTACAATCACTAACCAAATTGCTTACAACTCCCTATATCTATCACATCTTCTAATATTGATATTTTGCAGGTTTTTTAATTTTCCTTTTGGGCCTGCTGTTATCAATTCCTTTATTTGCCACGTGCTCAATTTCTTGACAACTGTTATTTTTCAAATTATTGCTCAAATGAGTTGTCTCCACCTCCTTGTTCATATCAATAATGAAATTATAACGTACCTTAATTTGTGCATTTGCAGGCAGAGTTTTGTATTCCAGTCGATAATCACAAAGATCCTCCTCACTGAGTAAAGCAAAGGAACCAAAGCCCTAACAGGAGGGGAAAACAACGAAAACCCACTGATGATATTATCAGTCAGAATCTGGAACGACAGCAGGAACAGGTGTGGAGTGGCCGAGCGAACGGCATGCTCGTCGCTTCTAGCGAAGTCGCGGAGCACGTAGGCCAAGGGCAAGAACAGCCCAATGGTGGTGCCCATAATCACGTATAACCTAAAGAGCTTGCTTCCCTGGAAGATCTCTTCGGAGGCCGAAGCGACGTGGCCGTGAGACGGGAAGGCGAAGCGGCCAAGGGCGAGGACGTAGGCGGTGGTGAATGCGGGGAAGACGAGGTCAAGAAGTGGGACAAGGCCACTCACTGAGAACACCATGATGAAGGCCACCAGCTGGAGCTCTATGATGCGAAGTGACCCAATTATGCGATCACTGTTGCCGCTGACGCCGAGGAGTGGCTGCTCCGGTGGTGGCTTCTGTTGCGGTTTGTTGGCGGCGGCGGCGGCGGTTTGGTCCGGCTCTGAGCGCGGAGCCACGGCAAGGGTTACTCCTGGCATTTTATTTTTTGGGACTAGCTAGTGAGGTGTTAAGTAAATCAGATGGTTGTTTTAAGAGTTTAGGTGAATGGGCTGTTGGCTGCTGCTTAGAATAAAGCTGTATTAACAAGAAAAGAAGTTGGTAAAGGTGATGATCTCATGCTCTTCTATAGTATTACAAGCTACCGTAAAAAGTGAGGGGACCAATTTTAACTAGCTATTCTACAAATTATCAATGAAATTATACCAATGTAAATGTTGATTGGAATTTCAAGTGAATATTAACTCAAGACCAATACTCAAATAACGTTTATTTGATTTTATTTTTTGAGGGGTTGAATTGGTGGTTTTACTTTGTTTATGTAAATGATTATAATTAATGTTGGCTGCTTCTCACAATAGTTCTGTAAATTAAGAAGAAGAAAAGAGCTCAATGTGACGTTCATGCATAGATAGTTTACCAATTCCCCTACAATCAAAATGATAAACTCAAACTAGTGACGTGTGCACGGTTTTCTAGTTTGCTAATATTAGGGAGACTAGAAATGTATATGTAATAATCTGGAATTGATTTGCAAGTGAAGGATCAAGTCAGCACCACTACTCTAATAGATCACTTTGGTTTTTTTTTTTTTTCCAAAGTCAACAGGCTAGCGGGACTTTAAATATTTTGTGTAAATTGCAAGTGAAAACAGTTGTAATCAGCCGCCCCCCCGCCCACCACCAAAAAAAAAATAAACACCAGCAAGTAGAAGTTGCTACAAGCGAAGGATTTAAAGTCAAGACTACGTTAATGACATTATTTTTCTTTTTGGGTTAAATAATAACGCGATCTAACAACCTTATACTACAAGTTGCCCTAATTAAAAGCTTGAGGTGAGAAAGTGGGCCCCATTAATTTTTAGTATATAATAATAGTAGTGACTAAAGCCTGATGAGGATCAGAAAGAGAGAGACACATGCACTTTCATGTCATTTGGCGAGAAAGTGAGAAATGACGGAAAATTACAGGAACAAAAGGGCGAAAGTAAGGAAACAACTTGAGGGATCAAGGATGTTTTCAAGGCAAAAGGGTTTTCCTTGGTTGTGCATATAGGGGGACATAACAAGTGATTTTCATCTCAATCATTCAAAGGCACAAAAATCGTTTATATATATATATGTGCTTATATATATATATATATTTTGTGATGGATATATATGTTAAGCAGTGATTATTCAAAGAGAAAAGGATGTACATAAATTATGTGGGCCTTTGAAGTGCGCCGGTCACAGAAATGTAAACCAGCATCGAGCACGTGTAACGTACGTGTGCTCAATCAATGTCTTCCACACATATAAAAGTTGAGAATCAAGGTTATGCACATATATACATATATATGTATATATAAAACATATAGAAGTTGATTGTAGAAGATTGAGACGTTTTTAGAGTTCAAACCCAAAAGTATGACGATCATCCATACATGTTGAAGAAAGATAAGGCTGTGATTATAACGACACCCAAAAAAAAAAAAAAAGCCTCCAATTTTAATCGAAATTCAACCTCGCGCGGTTTTTCTTGATTCATAGAACACGAATTGGTGGTTTGAAAGAAAACCCATCAACCCATTTAGACCAGAATATATATACACACATATATATATATATATATATACAAACCCATCAACCTATTTAAACCAGAATATACATATATATATATATATATTCATTTATTTTTCTCATTTCATTTATAAACACAACCACAGAAGACTACCCAAAAAAAAAGGATGAAATAGAAACATACCCAGTTCTGGACGTATCCAAAAAAGAAGTCACGAACTCTCTCTAGATGATCTGTTTCAATGAAATTACCTGAACCAACTAATTAATTATAAACATAACATGCAAATTAATTAGTGATTCATATACTCCAGAAAATAAAAAGAAGAAAAAACGAAATGAAATAAGAGGAGAGGAGATTACAGAAAGAGAATTTGATCATCGAATCATAAACGACTGACAATTGAAATGATTCGAAACCTTTTTTCCGATTGAGCAGACAATGGAGTAGCAGTGAGGGCATTTGAGGTTTGTTTGTGTGTCTGTTAAAAAGAAAGAAAGAAAGGAAAAAAAATTAGCAGTGACTTGTTGTCATCCTCTTCAACGTGCAACTCACTTTCCTTCGACACGTGGGAAACTTGTCAAACTAGGAAATCTTATGGTTTCGCACGTGTCAGCTGTTTTATTAAATTGATAATAGTATTCACGCTCGTGAGGAAAGTAAGATGTTATGCGTTCCAACAAGATACCGATAATATTAAACACCAATAAAAAATAGGTTTCAGGATTTGTAAGTTTCATCTTTTATTAATAATAGTATAACATCGGTGATGTCATAAACATTTACTAAAAATTAGAAATAAAAAGACAGTCAAAAGACAATGCTTATAAAATGGAATTGAAATTATTTTTCTTATAAATATAAGATGTACTTTTTTAAATAGTTCATGAATGTAAAATGTATAAGGTGTTTTTTTTTTTTTAATAAACGAGTCATGAATAGTAAAATGGCATTGAAATATAAAATATTTGTTATAAGATAAAACTGTAGTCGGGGTATTCAATTATATGATTATAACTTGAATATATATTGAGTCCATCTATAGCGTTTTTTGTTAGTTAATATTCTGTTGTTACCTATAAGAGTAAAATCAAGAGATTATATTAAATGAAAATAATAAATATAAATATAAATAAATATTAATAAAAGTAATTATACAATGAATAATATTCTCCCTAATATGGGAAAGTTGACCAAAAAGCGCAAGGGAAAATGGGAAGCTTGACTAATTACAATGTGATTCCATCGATATTCCACACTAAGAATCAGGAAGGTGATAAATAAACTTTCCTTCTTTTGATTATCTTGCCCCTAACAATAAATTTCCCAATTTCTAAATTCAATAAGAATTTAGAAAGTGTGGCACATAGGACTTGCCCCTAGCTATTATATAAGGATGAAGAAGGTTTGTAAATTGTGAGCACTCAAACAGAGAGCAATACACACAAAAGAAACTTTTTGAAGTTAAGCTTGATTAGATTCTTAAGAGTAGTGTTAAACATGAAGGCTTTTAAGTGGATTAAGGGTGGAAAATCGAAGACCACTCAGCCCTTGGAAGAACATGTAAAATTGGGTTCTTATACATTTTGATATGTGTCTATTTTTATTTTGAATCTCCAATTTTTTGTATGTCGTTTCAATTTTTATTTTATTTTTATTTTTTTGGTTTCAGGAAAAGGTGACTGTTGTTTTAGCTATTCACTTGCACTGCCCACAGTGTGCGGTTGAGGCCAAGAGATTCTGTGAGAAAATCAAAGGTACAATATTTATGTTATGAACATATTACTTCTGTTGCGAATAATTAAGAAAAATTCTCTGGTATGGTACAAAAGAAAATCACCTTGGTACTATATGGCACTAACTCGTGAATTTTGCAAATTTGCATACTATTTTTATTACAATATGATTCTTATGCGTTCAAATGTATAAATAAATAAACATATATATATATATATATATATATGATTCTCATATGATATTATTGTTTAGAACAATAAAACACCTATGGAGTATTATTTTATTTTATTTGGTATTAATTCACACAAATTAAGTCAGTCAATTTCTAAAGGGTTAGTTTGGTGAACAAAATTAGGACTAATTAGATAAAATTAAAGCTTATTACTGCATTAGGATTAAAGTTCATTACTGTATTTGGTGAAAAATTTTAAAGAATTAGACTAGAAAAGAGTCCATCCAGTTTGTACTTGAATCCCCTTCATCTCTTTATAAGAGGATTCAATTATCCTTGCTAAAGCATGAATTAAACACAATACTATGAAAATATAAGATTTAGTCAAAATGTCAATTTTTAAAAAGTTAAAGTCAAAACACAACTTTTTTGTGACCAATATTTTTAAAATTATATTACTGCTCCTTAAATTTTAATAAACTACAATTTGACCCTATTTTTCAAAAACATTTGCAAAAAAAAAGGACTTTATTAACTAAAATTTAATCTTTTTTTTTCTTATCCTATCTTGCACACCAAATGAGTCCTTGTATTCTCGTTATGCTTAGCAATAGTGAAAATTGTTGTTTTTCGCTTTTGTTAGGGGTTGAAAGTGTAGAAATTGATTCTGTGACGAGCCAGGCGACCCTGAAGGGAGCATTTGATGTTGAAAAACTAGTGGATCGTTTTCTCAAAAAAGCTAATAAGGTGGTAAAGGTTGTGAGTGTTGAAACACAAGGGAAAGGACATGGAGAACATGAGGATGGGCCTGGCCCAGCCCATGAAGATGAAGAAGAAGAAGATCTCTCTCCCCTTCACAGCCCATCCCATGAATAAAGCCCAAAAGAGTAATCATAAATGAAGAAATCTAGATAGTAGGAGATTGGGGACATAAATACGAATAACATACTATATTTGCTGCATTATTTTTTTTTTCTAAGCATTATTAATTTAAGGATTTCATTCTGTTATTTTTTCCATTATTAATGCAAGGAATTTGATTTCGTTAAAGGAAAACTATTCTCCGATGTTTCGTCCTTGTGAAGGTTTCTTGTGTTGCAAATGCAAATAAAAATTAAGAGTTGGAACAATGATCAAATGCACAAGGCGCCACTCAATTTTTTTTGGTTTTTTTTAGAGGTTAACAGCTAAATTTTTTGGGGTTTTCAAAATAGTTCAAATTAAGAGTTTGAATTAAAATTGGTTTAAAATTTAAATTTTGTAAGAAAAACTTGTGATAAAATTTGTTTGAAATGCAAACAATATGTGCAATTCTCAAGAAGATAAGTGGGAAAAGAATTCTCAGAAGGAGTAGAGGTAGACTAGTACACCATTAGGTTGTCCGTTTTCTTTTCCTAGTACTTATGAACTTTCTGTTCCGTATAAAGTTATCCTTTCCGTGAAAAGGCGATTCTTTATAAAAGCAATGCATAAAAATTTCTTAATAGACAACCTAAGATAATTAAGCCTTTGAGATTTCTTAAACAAGAACGGCAATGAAGTTGTAGCTTGAACGGCCATTTCAAGAGCCTTAATTACTTTTCCATAACTAGTTGAGAATTGAAAAACCAAGTTAAGAAATTTTATAATTAGTCCAATTGGTAACATAAAATCCATCACTAGCGAATCATCTAAATTTGGTGAAAGCATAATTCATTTGTCATTTAATTTAGTTATATTCCAGCTAGGTATGCACAACCACATGTCTCTCATGTAGGTTTAAGCACTTATTTATATCTTAATCTTCCATAGAAAATCAATTTTATTTTTGAGAAATTATTTTCAAGTTCAAAGAGTTCAATGTGTAACGAAATTGTGTTGAAAGTGCACATGCATTGTGAAGGATGCAAAGACAAAGTCTCCAAATGCTTAAGGGGTTTTGACGGTAATAATCCTTCTCTTGATCAAATAATCTTCTATCCAAAGGGCATATAATATAATTGTGTTTTTTATTCTAGGCCTGAAAATTTCTTGTATGTGTTCATTTTATTAGGCGTTCAAGACATTTCGATTGATAGTGCAAACCATAAAGTGATCGTAAGAGGAAAAAGGATCGACCCATTAAGGGTTTTAGGGAGGCTTAGGAAGAAGTACAACAGAAATGTTGAACTTATTTCTCCAAAGTTTCCTAAGCTAGAGAGCAAAGAAAAGAAAGAAGGAAAGAAAGAAGACAAGGTCTCAGTCTCAAAAATCCCAAGATTTGAATTTTTTTGGTTCTTATGTCCATTGTTTCTGTTGATCAACTCATTTTGAGGTTGTTAAGCAGGCTCAGCTAAAGGTTGTGGTGCTCAAAGTGAACTTGCATTGTGAAGGCTGTGCACATGATATCAAGAAAGAATTGGAGAGAATGAGAGGTAAATAAATTTTCACACTTCTAATTCTTTTTATGTTAAGTAAAAAAGTTAAATTTATGATTTTGGTTTATTTTTTTTAGTTTAATTTAGTCTATTTGATACTTATATATAAGGATGGAGCCATCTATAGGCGAGGATGGACCGTTTTTTTCTTTTTAATTTATATATGAAATTTTATTAAACTTATGTTTTGTTCCTTCTTTCTAATATTTTAGAGCTTTTTATTTGTCCAACTTTATAAATTCAATAATGTTTCCGTCTCTTTGGTTAATTTTTCTAGCTTGCCCGGTTCATTTATCTTTTTTGTCACGTTCATAGACTTTGGTCTTGAAGTTGAAACTTGACTTTTCTTCTTCCTAATAATAATAAAAAAAAATGTTGCACTGCTAGGAATTCTTACGGTGGAACCAAATATGGAGAAGTCAAGGGTGACGGTGAGGGGAATTGTTGATGCACCAAAGCTCGTTGAACATATCGAGAAAAGACTAGGAAAACATGCAGAAATTTTGCACCAAGAAATCGAGCAAGGGAATTGCTGTAAGGAGGAGCTAGTAGTGTGGGAAAATAAGTGGGACCATCTTACCCCCTCTTCGGCTCAATGTATTTGCCTTACTCACATGTTTAGTGATGAAAATCCTTTGTCATGTTCCATTATGTAAAGGAAAGGGAACCACTGTGGAGCGTGAGGGGCAAAAAAAGAAATCACGGAGTATGTGGATGACATGGGAAATAACTCCTCCCTGTCTCCCTCTTTTGGTATTTAGTAAAATATAATTAGAAAAAATAAAGGACAATTTGGTGACACCGTTTAAACTAAACTAAAAGTTAATTTCAACGTAAAATATTGTAACAATTTAAATTTTCATAAGAGAAAATGCTATACAAAATTGGTTTGAATCGTAAGTTTTTGTTTTAACTATGTTCTTAAATGGGTGATAATATATTCTATTTACAAAATTACTACTTTATTTTAGCAAAAAAAGAAACAAAAATATGCACTTTAGCACTAGTGCCTGCATATTTGGAATGTGAAAACTAACGGATTAAAAATTAGAAGGGAAAATGTTACAAAATTTCTCCGGTTTCTTCTCCCTTTGCATTAGTCCGGTCTATCAAATAGTCACACGGTCATTTTCTGGCCCCTATTTCTTTTCCCACTTTTCCCTCCTTCCGATGCTCACCTTTGAGCAAAAGGGGCCAATCTAGGAAGAAAATGGAAATGTCTCTCAATTACGAGCCTTTCTCGTATAGCTGGAGCGACATTTGGTCTTGTCACCGTTGATGATATTAACGCACCTCCGTGATAGCAACAAGAGCCCGTCACATTTGACGATTCAGATAAATATATAGTTATTCTCATTTTCTTTTTTTGCATTTTTTTTACTGTTTCTCATTTTTACATTTATATTGGGCAGATGGAGCATAATATAAAAGATTGGGCATATTATTAAATTATTTGGAATTTTGTCATTTCTACGCGTTCTAAGGTTATGTAAAGGGGAACAAATATTGGACAGAATTATAAGCAATGAGAAAGAATAAATGCGAGAGACAAATTCTAGAAGCAATATAAAAAAAGAGAGACAATTTGGAATCAATATGTGGAATCATGTTTGCTGGTAGAAGATGAATATAAACTACAAGCTTTTTGTTCCACCCTCCATCTTGACTTTGTGAAATCCAAACGACAATCATGCCAATCATTACATGGCATTGACTTCGTTTGAAGATTTTCTAAGAACTAGTTCGATTATGTGCGTTGCACATATTTAGTTATAATTAAAATTTTTGTAACATATATTATGAATAAAAAACGAATTGAAGAAAAAAAATATTTAAAGATTCAAAAGGAAAAAGTTACAAAAATAACTTTTGAAAATACACACTTGTTTTATTTTGGCCATCAATGTTTATTTTTGGGTCTAACTGTTTTAAGATTTATGAAATATGCACTCTGTATTTAGTAGTAAAGTTATTATTTTTTGCACGAGTATACTGGGATGGGTTTTACGAGGAATAATGCAGTAAAAGAAACAAATAGATCAAAAAGCATTCTTTAAAAAAGGAAAAAAAGCGGCACAATTTAATTTTTATTTCAAATATATATATTTTTAGATTCTCAATATTACTTTTTTATTACTATATTTTTTTTAAACTTCTCACGACATTTGTCGTATTAATAATTATCTCAAAATAGATAGTTTATCAACTAGAGTCAAAATTATATGCTTCATCAACCAAACAAAAATTTTGACTTCATTCTTCAATTCAGGTAAACCTAAAAATATTAAGACGTTCACACACAAATTTGACAATGATAGAAATGAAAGAAACTAAGCGCAGTATAAGTCATAACTAATCACAAGTAATGAGATTACTCTAGAGATAGTTAATATTGGAGGTTTAAGAAGTTTTACGAGAGAGATAAATAAAGCTAAATGGAGAGAAAAATAAAAATAATTAAAGGGAATAAGAAATTACAATAGACATAAAAAGTAAGAAGGAGTAAAAAAAAGTAAAACAACAAAAAGTTAAGAAAGATGGAAAAAAATTAAAGCACCAAATATAAAATACAACGGTAAACAAATAGAGTTAAAAAAAAAAGGAAAATATAGATTACGGTAAAACACTAAATAAGTAAAAAGAGAGAAAAAAGTAAGCCCTTAAAAAGAAAGAAAGAGAAAAAAAGAGCATATCAAAAATAAAAAAGAGAAGAATATATATTGTTTATAAAAGATAATGATTAACAAATAGAGTTTAAAAAATGGGAAGTAAAGCACCAAAATGGTAGAGTTAAAAAGAAAAAAATTCAAATATGAGAATTTGGTAAATAAATGGAGGACCAAAAAATAAAAAAGTAAAAAAAAATTATTAAAATAAAATAAAGAAAAAAAGTAGAGCACAAAATAATAAGAAAAATTACCAAGATACAAATAAAAAAGAAGAAGACAAAAAAAAAATAAAAGGGAAGAAAAGCAAAAGAAAGATTGATTTTTTTTTTTAAGAATAGAAAATACAAAAGAAAAGAAAAGAAACAAAGCACCAAAAAAAAAAAACAAAATGATTCATTTTGGACAACCAAAACATGAACAATGGAGGAGGCATACACTTCTTTTTTTTTATTATAGTTAAGGTTATTTTTATTTTAAAGATAAGAGATTATAGTAGGCAAATGAAACTTGAAAAGAAAAAATGTAAAACAAAAAAAAAAGAGGGAAAAATGAATAATGAAAAAAATATTTTTTATTAAAAGGGTTGAAAAAGAAAAAAAAAAGAGAAAAGAAACCAAAGCACCAAAACGGTGCACTTTGCTTGACGAGAAAAGGAAAGTGTGTTCCTCATCCACACTTATATTATATCTAAGGATAAAAATAAGAATAAACTCTACTGATAACCGACACACTGTTAACTTGTCAAAAAGAAGTAGTCGTGTGCCACTTTGGTTAAGCAAAAGAGGCACACAAAATTACCTTTTGGTTAAGTTTGGTTAAATTTGCATAAGTAGTTTTCATGTTATTTTATGTGATGCTGCAATTAAAAGTTTATCAGACATGTAGTTTTTCCATCTTACCATAAAATTTCCTTTGGCAAAAGTTGTGTGTGTATAAATAAATAAATAAATATATATATATATAATGCTTTTACTCTTATCGTGTGTATATTGAAAACTGCTTTATTAGCTTAAAATAAAATCTTTATTACTAATACACAATTTGAACTATCTAGTTATTTTGGAATCATTTTAGATTAAAAAAAATAATAATTTAACGTAATTTGATAAAGATACAACAAATAAATAAGGTGTTTAGGATAAAAATTCTAACCACCAATTTTAAACCGCAAACTATACAATATAAAAGTTTTACACTCTATACATTTCAACTCTGACCATTCTCACAAACACTTCAAAAATCATATGCCATGTTCTTAAAATTTTCCAATTATGGACCTATGTGTATCCACCCTTTTCCTTCTATATATGTCATTCACGTCATTTTACAAAGCCATGAATAGTAAAGACAAACAACGTGGCTATGATAAGTATAGACGTAAGTATATCCACCCTTTTCTTTCTATATCTGTCATTCACATTATTTTACAAAATCGTGAATAGTAAAGACAAACAACGTGGGTATGAATTTCTCTTGTCCGCTATGTTTCTAGTTAATTTGACCAAATATATGTCCACACTAGAGTGAGGATCCCCCTCAACCGTATGCTTGGTGTCCCAGCTTCACCGTTTTGTGGAAAACATGAAGTGTAATTTGTGTGGCCATCATTAGGAATTAAATATCATCATATTTTTTTGATGGTATGAATGATGGTGATAAATATGTATGCTAATTACCTAATTTTTTTTTTAGCTTTCTAATTAGTAATCCCTTATCTTTATCATTTTTAAATAGATTAGGTTACAATAACATTAAAATAAAAATAATATCCAAAATAAAATATTTTTTACAATAAATACAATTGTTTAAAACAAAACAATAACAATAAGATATTTTTTCATGTTAGAATTTTTACGATGGAGAAAACAATTTTTCTACATTGGCAGAGCATAGTATTTTAGTTCTCATATTAAGATTTTAAAGGTCTGATATGTTACTATTTATGTTAAAAATTTGTCCTATGTGACACAGAATTGCTTCAAGTCTTAGATCATACCCATGTGACACATAATTGCTTCAAGTCTTAGATCATACTATTAAAAAGTTAATATAATGGCTAAAATATCATGCTCTAAAATTGCTTAAAAATTCCTTCTTTTTTTTGAAGGGCCAAAATTCCTATCTTTTTTTAGAAAATACAAAAGATTTTTTTTTTTAGCAAGCAACGAAAAGAGTTTAAGGGGCCGTTTAGTATTGTTTTCAAAATTGATAAAAATATTTTTATTTTAAAAAATAAATTTTTTTAAAAATTACGCTGATAGTATTTTTAAAATTATATTAAAAAGTTAATATAACGGCTAAAGTTTCATGCTCTACTATTGCTTAAAATTTCCTTCTTTTTTTTGAGGGGCCAAAATTCCTCTTTTTTTTTTAAAAAAAAATACAAAAGATTTTTTTTAGCAAGCAAGGAAGAGAGTTTAAGGAGTCGTTTAGTATTGTTTTTAAAATATGTGAAAATATTTTTATTTTAAAAAATAAAATTTTTTAAAAATTATATTAAAAATATTTTAAAAATTTT
Organism: Artocarpus hirsutus; assembly: GCA_946598075.1. NCBI lineage: Eukaryota > Viridiplantae > Streptophyta > Magnoliopsida > Rosales > Moraceae > Artocarpus > Artocarpus hirsutus. The sequence continues at coordinate 2,489 of CAMOHE010054878.1, read as the reverse complement.
TACTTGGAGAAATATGCAAAAATATTTTTAAAAATTTTGATTAAGGAAACCGGCGCAAGAGAATGAAGATTTAGCCATCATGCATGATGCATATCCCGTAACGCACATCTAGAAAAAGGAGCCACTTCACCAATGAAAAATGCCACATCATGTATTACTGTTACCTCGTCAGGCAAAGCGCTGTGACGCTATAGTCTGTCTGTCACTCCCCTACATGGATCTAGATAAGAATCATAGTCCAGTTCCCAATAGATCACTTGTCCTAGTTGTCAGAACTTGGTTGGCTGTCATTTAATGTTGAGAACCTCATTGGTTAACCCAGCAGCACTAGTGGACCTACTTTTTTTTTTTTTTTTATATTTTTGAGGAAGAGGGTGCACCAAACTTTATTGTCAAACATTTTAAAAAATAATTAACATTCGAATCCTAAAGGGGCCAGCATATGCCGACTAACACCAACGTCTAATGGGGAATAAAATAATATCAGAAAAGAATCTGGCAAAGGTTTGCTAATATCCCTTGTATTTTGTTCAAATTTGTCTTTTTATCTCCATGTTTACGAAATTTAAAATTTATTTTTTGCATTCACAAAAACATTTTGAAGAGGATTTAAAAAAAAACATATTTTGGAAAGTCATTTTTAACAGCTTAAGTCTTTTAACTTAAAAAATCTGAAAGAAGTATTTAACTTTGAGAGTATATGTAACAAGTCTTTGACTTTGAGAGTACACATGTATGACAAGTTTACATGTTTTTAGTTAATTAAACAAGTATTATCCTGTTAATTTAGTCTGATCTTTTTATGTTTGATAACTTTTTTATTTCGAGAATTTTTTACTTGAGGAGATGTTTTTGACATTCTATTAAATAAAAAATTAAATTTTGGATTTTTGAAAAACAAGTGAAAAAGGGAAAATTAAAATGAAGATATAGACAAAAAAAGGTATATATAGAGGCATTTTTGAAAATTTTTTTGGTCTTTTCTCCGCCTAACAGTTTAAAAAGTTTGCATGAAAAAAGAAAATAGAAAAAGAGATTGATAATGTTTTTTTTTCCTTAAAAAAACGCACGTGTTATCCACTTAATTCGGTTAAATCTGCATATGTATGCAAAAAATGTGTCCCAAAAATTTGACTTAAATTATTTTTGAAAAAAGTAAAAGTCAAAAATTTTTTTTTAGAAGCTGGAAAGCCAAATTAAAACAGAATTCTGTTTAATTTCTAAAATAAAAAGATTAAAGAAAAAGGAAAATTCCCCCCCCCCCTCTCTCCACTCTCTCGGTCAGAATAGTAGTCGTAGAGACTCCTTCACGACCTGATTTCTCCACGTGTCTTAATTCTTCGCATTCTTGCATCTATCCGTTAAACCTATACCCCCCACACCCCCTCCCTCCCTCCGTCTCTCTCTCTCTCTCTCTGCAACTCTTCCATCGTAGAAGAAGAGGAAGAAGAGCTAAAATAGAAAGGCAAAAAAAGAAAAAAAGAAAAAAGAAAAAAGAAAAGAAAAAATAAATATTTTTATTTTGTTTTTGAGGAAAGAAGGAAAAAGGTTTGGAATGGGGAAACTTCTTTGCGATTCGACGACCATTGCGGAGACATTTCAAGCCTCTTCGCCGGCGGCGCTTCCGTGGAGGGAGTCAAAGTCAGCGCCGCCGCTCGACGCCGACGTCAAAGCGGTAGATCTGTTAGCGCAGGCGGCGTCGGCGGCGTGGGATGATGTTCTAGGCCTGGAGGAGCAGCAGAGGCGTCACCTCCAGAGGCTACACGCGAAAGGGGTGCTTTGGAAGCACCCGAATGGCGAAGATGACGACGGTGGTGCCTCGGTGGTCTTCAGGCTCTCGCACGGCGGCGAGGTCTCCTCCGACGGCAACTGCCTGTTCACTGCGTCGCAGAAGGCCATGGCGGCGCGTGAGACGGACGCGCGCGAGCTGCGTCGGCGGACGGTGAGGAGGTTCCTGGAGGACTTCGGATCTGCGTCCTCGGAGGAGGTGGAGGTGGTCAACGACGCGATTCGGCATATGTACGCGCCAGATCTGAGGTGTGGCTGGGGGATTCACGTCGTTCAGGAGGTGAAGTTGTTGGCCAAGAAAGAAGATCGCCAGGCTCTCGATTCCGCCATTGATGAGCTCGTTCAGCTCGGAATGCGGAGGTATATCCTCAGATCTATCCGCTTATTTACATATTCAAATCCGTAATTTTTAGGTTTCTGAAAGAAAAAAAAATCTATTTTTTATTCCACGTACGATTTTTCACTACTCTAATTAGCTATTCAGACTATTTTTCTGATTGGATCTTGAAAGAGAAATAACAGATTTGGCTTGAAATTTGTAATTTTTTTGACAATTGAATTTGGTTTCTGATTAAAGAGAGATGGCGGCGGAGTCAATATACAAGGAGAGATGTTTGCCGGTGAGCGACGGGCCGAGCTGGGCAAAGTACATGTCGATCTCTGGTTCTCCGGACGATGAATACGACATAATCACATTGCAA
>CAMOHE010054877.1:32388-46431 GCA_946598075.1 Artocarpus hirsutus | reverse complement strand
TATACATATATATAAATATCACAATTCATCATTATTCCTAGGTATCCATATTAAATAAAGTAACACTCCACTTATCGAAACCCAAATGAGCGTGCTTGGCCATCCTCCAAACATTCCGAGGGTATTTCGGTGAGGGGACATCAAGCCCCGAGTCCTCACCAAGTCGATTCCTATACAGTACCTTCTGGGACTTTCGACCTAAGGAAGCGTCATCACCTTCCCCCTATTTTACCTTTTAGGGTATTCGTGCCCAAGGACGTAACCGTCGCCCTCTTCACGTTTCACCATTTTCTCAATATTTAATCATCATTTAAAGAGTCAATCTTCTTAACCATGCTTTTCAACTTATAACAGCATATGTTAATTCATTATGTTCCTCGCTAATCAATACAAGGCGAGTTCATGTCATAGTTCTATATGTGATTCACATATAATAGCAGTTCAACATAGATACATATATCTTGTGGTAAAACAATCAATTTAAATTTCATAAAAACCTCACAAAAGATGAGTAATAGAATCCCTACCTTCCAAGCTTCTCGACAATCTTTTAATCTTCGAATAATTAACATAAGCTTCACACACCCTTGATCCTAAGGTGTGCATAAAGACAATTAAAACTAAAGCACAACATGTAACCACATCCATAAATGAATTAAGTATAAATCTATATATTCTAGTTTCTAATAAGATTCATAAATTATTTAGGATGGTCTTGGAAAGCTTGCAAGACAATCAGAGATTAAAAGGTGAACAAAGTTGGGTTCACTATCTACAATTAGCGCATGGGTTATTGGGTAGTTTACTTAAGGTAGACGGGTGGTATACTGCTACTGGTAGGTTTACTAGTTTCCAACCCGAGAATTAAAAAATTCATAGAAAATAAAATATAACTCTAATTTAGGATTATGATAGCTCGTTGGAAAGCTTAGGATGTCTACTTTTAAAATATGTAAACCAATTTAAAAAATTCATTTTTATCTAATCCCAGAATTTCAAGAAAGGCTACTGCCCATAGAGATAATACAAGGTTTATGGAAGGTTAAGTTTCTCTTTAACCCAAATCATATTATTCTTGTTCAACATCTCAAAACCATTCTAAAATATACAGCATGCATTATATAATCATAATAAACATATTCACATGATTTCAAAATCATCATCAAACCAAAATAAAGGTTGGTTGTCGGTTTCAACTTAGGACTCAAGTTTTTGTTCATAAATGCTCAAATATATATGCTAACATAATTAGAAATTTGCATGAACTTGGAACACGAAAATCATGCATTAGACATAGAGAAAACACATACTAAAACCAAGTTTGAATTTAAGAAAACCTACCTCAAAACTCCTTTGAAAAACACCAAAGTTTGGGTTAAGAATCAAGCTTGAATTGACTCCAAAACGGCTTCAAACGTGGCTAGAAATTATAGTTGTCGTCGTTGCAAAGAAAGCTTTATGCCTTATGTTTTTAGTTGGAAATTGAAGTGAGAAAGGAGAAAATGAGAAACTAAAGAAGAGAGTAGTGATGGTTGAATATATAGGCATCAAATTAATTGAGGAGCGGGATAGAATTAAATGAGCATTAAAAGAAAATGTTATCATGTCTCCCATGGAGACTTTTAGCAAATAATGTCAACATAATTGAGGGGACAAATGGGGTATGTTGTAGAAGAAGATGAAGGAGGCAATTAAAAGGTAGTTGAGAAAACATATCGATGTCTCCTGGTAGTTGAGGTGAATTAATTCTATGTCTCCAAATGATAAGGATGCTATTTAATTGAGCATTAATGTAGCGGGACCAGGTTGGTAGATGTAAGTGATAGGTAGATTTAAAATATTTACTACAGAAACTTAATAAAAATGCTAAAGTGACATTTTATTCTTATGATTTTACAAAAAATCATACCCGTTAAAATAACGGGTGTTTCAAAATACGTGTTTATTTTCCCCAAAATCGAATCATTTGAGTATTAAGAATCCAAGTTTTTAGAGTTCTGACTCCCCTTAAACTTTTGATAATCGGATATCTCTGCTACATTAAAGACTAAAATTTTCTCTCCTATATTTGACAGAAAAAATTTTTAACTTCTTCATTTGTTATCCAATTGAAATGATTTTTTTTATTACATTCCTAGTGAAGATAGAAATAAATTAAGATCTATATTGCATCTTTTTTAAGATCATTAATATTAAGATTTTATTAAATTGGTTGATAAATCAAAAACTATTTTCACTACCTCTCCAAACACAAATTCTAATTTTATTTCATATTCAGATTAAAACTTAAATACATATCTAAACGTTAATTTAAATAACAATTTAAATCACTATCTTAAATTTTAATTTAAATCATACTAAATTAAATTAAATCATTAATTTTAATCTATTTATTCAACGAACCTAGATATTTTACAGCAGTGCTAAACTATGTGACAAAGTCAAAGACGAACAACGGTTTAATTAAAAAAGAAAAACACATTAACGACGGTCAAGATCAACTGCTGAAATGCGATCTGCAAACGTCCTGTCATGTTAAATAACGGCGCAGTTCCAAGTTTGTGATTTCTGAGCTCGGCTGTGGGTCCCCCGGGAAGTTTGTCTGTCACGTGAGAAGTTCAACCCATTGGGCTTCGTTTTCGTTATTGGGCCTATTATTTGTCCTAACTAGCTGGCCCGTTATGAGGCTGGGCCCTTGCACACGCGCTGTTAACTACGGAATGTTTTCATAGACGATACGTTTTGAAACAACTTTCTTTTTACAAAAACGCTAAAGTTTAATTGAGACGCCGAATTGTGTTTATTGAATTAAAATATAATTCCAATACAAATTTTACAAATGCCTTAAAATAATATCATTAAAATTGTTATTATGTAATTATATAATACAATATGTAATATTATAAAGATAATTACTATATTATTAAGAATGTTTTTAAGATATTCTAAATATTAGGTTAGTTTTTATTTCATAACAATAATTTAGTTACATATTTTGTTCATACACTAAATGTTTGAAACTTGTAATTTTACTAAAAAGAAATTTTCTAATAAATGAGTGAGAGCAAGGGAAAGTTAAGAATGTGTTTGTGTTTATCTATTTGAATTAATTCAAAAAAAAAAAAAAAGAAGACGTAAACTCCCACTAATTATTTAATAAAAGTAATATGAGTAGTAAAGGAATAATTGTTTTTTGAGTACGATTTGAATAAACACAATTCTTAAAAATGTATCATGGCATGCAATTAAGTGGCATGATTCTGCAATCGAATGCTATTTTTTTCTATTTTTTTTATTTGAAAGGTAATATGTCCCAAATCATTGGACTCCTCCAATTGGTCAGTTAAAAGAAAATCACCACTGGCATAGTACGATGTTATGGTTTACAAGGTGTTCACTAAACCCGATCAAACCAAAGCAAACACATTAACACAAGAAAAAGAAAAGAACATTTGCATAACGATTTCGCCAAGCAAGTAGTAAAAATAATGCATTTTCATATTTTTGTTCGTTAAAATGATCGTTTCCTAAATCCTTCCATCCTACAAGTGGTATATTCCAACACCAATCCTCTAAAAGTGAGCGAGATTTTTCTATGGAAAAAAAGGGAAAGAAAAAGTTTCTACAACATCAGTTACATTACCAATATAAAAAATAAAAAAAAAAATAAAAAGACAACTTATAATTATTCTCTACAATAGACAATTTGTTTTCAATCGACCATGAGCGACGGCACGATAAAGTCTAGAATATCTGAATGAGATACAGTTCACCTGAGCTTCACTGAAGAGGACCCTTTTTTACTTTTTTTGGAAGATTTCTCGCTGCTTGTGCTTCTTTTATCGCTACAATCGGAGCAAAACCAGTCATCCTCAGGAATATCTTCAAAGGGAGGATCACAGCAATCGATATGGCAACCAACTCCACAGCCAGTGGAGCCACTTTCATCACCACATATCAACATCACCTCTCCTCTATCACGGCATCCGCAAACCTTGCATGGCATGTCATTAGCGTCGTGATCATCCGGAGGGGACAAGTCCACAACAACCTCCTCCGCTCTTGCCTGCAGTCTGGCAAATGACTTCTCCGCCCATGCATGGCTGTTGTATAGCACATGTTTCTCTAGGGAGTACCCAGGCTTGCACACGTACTCCACCAAGTAATCAGCGACTACGCAAGGTATCTCGCGCTTCAAGAACTCTTGGACCCATGCGTCGACACGTGGCATGCCCGGGGTGACAATTACAAAGTCTGTAGAGTCAAGGAAGCGGGTGTAGGGTGGAGATGTGGCTAATATGGTCCCGTCTCCGGCCTTCACTACGCGCTTGAGAGTATCCTATTTCATGATAATGTGAGCTGAGAACCAAACACTTAAAAAGTTCTTGGGTTTTGAACAAGGATCAGAGCAGATTATCAGCAGAATTTTAATATTAATTAAGACAAAAAAAAAAGTTACCTTATTAGAATTGCGTAGTTATAAACCGTCAGAATTTTATAAAATTTGATTGAACTTGCATTTGTTTTTGTTTAATTATGATAACAATATACTTGCACTAAAAAAGGAACAGTACCATCATGATATTCGTAGCATAGAAATGTTCTTTTTATTCCTAAAAAAAAAAAATTGTTTAACATCTAGGAGTTATGAAATGGAACAAAGTTTGAAACGTACCAAAGGTGGCGCTATACATTCACCATATATGATGATGCGCATGCCGTGAAAAGCACCATGACCGGTTCTCTCCCTTAACAGACGCCATTTTCTAGGTGCCTCCAAATTGATTGCACCGTCTTCACTAAGGCCATTTTTGTACCATTCATAAGGCTTCTCCTCTACGAATTTTCCCGCCGCACTACTAGCTGCCAAATAATCAGTCTTAAGAATCCACCTGTGGTCAAGCAAGAGATGATTTAGACATTTGTCCCTTGAGCAAGTATATAGCATCTAAACAAAAGCATATTAGCTTTTAATTAGATATTTTGAATTGGCATATGAAATGTCAAGCATTGATAAAATTGGTTGAAAAATTTACCTTCCAGATGCTGCAGCAGCAAAAAACTTCTCTGTCCTGCGGATTGGATCCGGAGCAATAAAATGAGTCGCCTGGTAAGACCACTGGTGTGAATCACGGCAAAATCTTCCTTTTAAACGCCTGATAACTTTTTGAAACTCCTTTCGTTGAAGTCGATGACCACTTAAAATAAACCATGCAGGTTCTGTTCTAGCTTTGTTCGTAACTCCTACTACTTGCCTTGAAGACTTAGGACTGCTCTTGGCAGAGCTTTGCTCAATGTTCGGTGATACAGCTTTCTTTTCTGCTATCCTTTTGGCTTCACTTCTGTTTTTGGTTTCACAATCAATTGGCTTGTTTTCCTTCTCTTCTTCCTTCCCTTGTTCGACTGACTTCTTTAACTTCTTTTTGGACACATTATGGCTCTTTGATTTAGTTACAGGACATGTTGCCACTCCCTTCTCCTTTTCCACATCTTTCACCCCATTGGTGTCGTTGGTTTCTTCTACATGTTCCTTAGATTTCGTTACCACCTCCACATCATCAGCTTTCTTTTTCTTAGATTTACCTGCAGCACCTGTCTTTCCTTTTTCCCTTTTCCTTTTCAAACCATCACCCTTTGAGCTTGGCTTGGCCATAGCAGAAATATTACTGTCCACTGCATTTTCTGACACATTTCCTCCCTTGGCTTCTTCAGGGGCTGCTGCATGATTACTGGCAGAGGTATTATCTGAGGAATGCTGTACACCTGTTGATTTCCTTTCGCTCAAAATATCAGCTTTTCCAATTAATTCAATTAGACCAGCATTTTCTTTGTTAATACAAGTTACATCCTCCAATACTTGCTCAATCTTTTCCTCTGGAGTCTCTGTTTCATCATCCAGAGATCCTGTTCCAAGCACAGCATTATCTTCAGGCTTGTTAGCGGCTTTTGCTTCCGTCTGTCTTGATCCTTCATTGTTAACAAGTGTAGAACATAGTTCAGGCTTCATGGCATGGACCAATTTCTCACTGTCTTCTCCACTTGAAAAAGTCACAATATTATTTTGAGGTGCACATTTTTTGTCTGAGTAGATGGAACCCTTTTTATTAGCATTAGAACCTAACTTAGGTCTAGAACCCAAAGTCTTCTTGGCAGCCATCTTCTTTTTGAGCGTCTTAGTAACTGAGTTATCATTTCCTACCAAGTTCGGACTAGAAGGGCCATTCAAGTTAGTCTCTCGATCTCTATTACTTGCAGCTGAACCCTTAACATCCTGCTGGTGATTCTGAGGTTCACTCATGTCAGCAGCCACATGTTCTAAATTCCGAACATCAAGATCCTTCAAGTCAGGAATGCTAGATAATGACGGCATTTTCAATCTCTTAGGAGGGGATAAAGATGTCTTCTCATTTCCATTATCCTGTTGGCCAAACTCTGATGCTAGCGCTCTAAAGAAAGGCAGCCCACCTGGTGATGGCTTAGTGAAACTAGACGACCGGGTTATCACATCTGTAGAGCGTGAGTCCAACGCAGAGTTCATATCAGCACGATCATCTAAAGGACATCGACTATCAAAAGCTGCTCGGCTAACATTAGTCTCAGGCAAGCCATCATAGAAACACATTGATTGCCCTCCGAGACTCTTATCGCTTGGAGATGGACTCTTCCTAATGCATGGTTGTGCATCATTATTTTTCTGCAAATTGGGACTAGCAAAAGAACCAGCCAGCGCCCTTTTCCGAGGTGAAAAACCGGTTGGCTTTTCTCCAAATTGTAAATCAATACCTTCTTGTAGAGCTTCTGCACAATCCAAGCCAGTTTTGTCCTTCGAACTTTCTGCCTTGGACAAAGAAGACAAAAGGTCATCAGATTTGAGTTTACTCATTGATTGTTTATCAAACGCAACTCCATCTCTTGACAATTCGCCTAATCTCCTTGGCGTTTTCCTTTGAAAATCAACAGCACTGAACTTCCCTTCAGAATAAGGAGGCCTTTCAGCACTCCAAGAACTAGATTGCAAGTTATTTGTTGCTTTCTTAGAGATGGGCGTCCGGTAATGTGAATCAGGCATCTCACTATAAGTTGTCTCCCTAAGGCCACCGACATCCTGATGATCAAAAGCCTTAGAAAAAGGAACATCATGGAAGCTTGAGGCCTGATCAGATTTATTCTCGATACTAGGTCCAAGCACCTTGCCCTTAGGGTTATCAACATAAGGATCCTTAGATAATGTTGACTCTGACAAAATATTTGACTTCTCCACAACTAATTTTGGTGATTTGCATGCCTCTGGATAGCCAGCTTTTAAATTAGGACCCTTGTGCATGTTTTCCTCCATATGCCTAACAGATGTATCTTCGGCCTCTTCTTCAGAATCCTTAGCCTCAGCTTCCATCATCTCCATTTCATAGCCACTGGTGAGAGAGAATTTAAGTACAAAAGACGCATGGCAACTACTTTATAATTTTTATAACGTGCCAATGTGTAACTCGTAAAAGATGTACAATAGTGCAAAAGTAATATTTGTAAACGTCTAACTGACAAAGAAAACTAAATTATACGTTACCTCCTATTATAGTTATCTTCTGGAAGGATTTCCCAATCCCTTAAACTGAAAAACACGTAACAAAAAGAGAGAGTAGAAGAGTTTAATTAATGGAAGATGGAAAACTTCTGTTTTAAGAAATTACGAACAACATGCCACTTTGTCAATAGACGTAACAAAGACATACCAATCTTCCAGCCAACGATGATTGACAAGCTTTATCTTTGGTAGTTTCTTGGCAAGCTCATATTTTTCTCCTACATAAATAAACTCAGTAATTATTGATGCCATACAAATATGTGTTGGTGTAAAACAACATATAAGAATAGAAAAAGCATGCATCACATTAAAAGTAGAGAAAATGATGCATAATTTGTCCCCATCGCCTCTCTTTTTTGAAAATTGGTTTGATGGTTTCAGTTGGGGTCTAATTGAGTCTTTAAGTTTACAATTAAAAGCCTATTGCACAATTTAATACCATGCTAGCATGATTTAGTTTACTTATAGATCCAATGTCTACAGTTTCCAACACAAAACTCTTTTTTTTACCCCTATCTATAAGGCACTCAAAACAAAAACTAGGGGCCAACAAATCAGATAACAATGAGAACTTGGAAAAGACAAATAAAAGCAATTCTTAACACCATGAATACAACCATTTAAATTCCAACAAAGGTAAGACAAGAATTACCCTCAAATTTGTAGCAAATGAGATGAGTTACTTTGTTTGCCACCAGAGGCTTTGAAAACTGAGCACCCATCAAGCTAACCATTGTCTAACATGGACAGAGAAATGAGCAAGTTGAATATATACAGTACCTTTAAAATTTTTGGTAATTAAGAAGGAAAGAATAAAAATAATGAAAACAAAAGTTAAATGCATACCATAATGTCATCTCTATCTTGTCGTTGATATCCAGTTAAGCACATGATCAAACCATTAGCGCCCGGAATACCATGCAAATCTTTGAGTGGTCTGTACATAATCTGTCCAAAAACCTAATACGATCACCAAATTGAATACAACAAAAAAAAAAAAAAAAATGATTGCAGGAAAACTAAGGACCCAATACACAGGTTCCGCTGATGGGTAACAAGCTATACTCAAAAGACTATGACCTTGTTCATGAAGGCTTAAATTCATGTTTAACTTTGTCTATTCAGTAAGCTATCAACCAAAGCTGACAAAACAAAGACAAAACAGAATCAACTTGCCACAGTCCATAGATGCGGCATTGTAACCTAAAATACCAAAATACCACAGAACATTACAAGTGAAGGAAATTTAATGTTACATAAGCTATAAAAAAAAAAAAAAAAAAAAAAAAAACAATGACGACGACGACGACAACAACAGAGAAAAAGAGACCTGGTGGGAAAAGCTTAAAAGTCATGAAGAAACAAACAATGGCGCCAGAAATAAAATCGAATAATTAGAATCTAAACAGACGAAATAGGACCCTACCGAAGCGGCATCAACGGGCATTCCAATGTCAAAACTATGATCAACCCATAAACCCGTCACGAGCATTTTGCCGCTCTTTCGAGCTTTAACACATAAAGGGTCATCCTGTACAATGTACAAAAAATTCCAAAACAACATTGTAAGCAATAAAACCACTTTAAAACTTCATAATTCACCAAAGAACCTTGTGTGAAAGCTGTAATTTCAAGAAGAAGCAAAACAAGTTGGTTTATTTATTATTGAAGAACAAATCAAATTGCTAAATCTACATTAGAGGGGAAAAAAACTAAATTGGAGCACGTACAAAAACAATCTTGTCCACAATCACGTGTGTGCAATTTTCGCTATACTGACCAGCATCAACTCCACCACCTTCCACTAGCTTGGATCGAACCTACAAATTTTTTTATTAACGAAACAAACAAATAAATAACTAGAAAGTGTAAATATTCCTTTTCAAAATTTTAAAAGAATCAAGAATCAGAAAAATGAAAAATCTATCAGAGAGAGATACACAAGCACCTTCTGCTCATTAGGGAGATCAAATCCACGAAGGAAGAAGCAGACGCCGTCAAATGGTTTCGCCGGGTGATTGGTTTCCAACATCTTACTCGAAAAACAGAATAATCCAAGAACCAAAGAACGTGACTTCGAGAAGAAATTATACGAGTTTAGAGGCGTCTTTAGGAATCTGAACTCTAAGAAATGGAAACTGGAAAGGAAAAAACTGGGTTGTTCACTGTTTGTGTGGCGAGGCTTGTCGGGGAAGAGTTGTTTTGGGTAATAATAAAAAAGAAAAAATTAAAAAAAAAGGGAGGGAAAATTATTTTCTTTATATATATATTTTTTTTTTGACTTTTCGCATGGGCGCGGGAGAGAGCCAAAAATATGGTCGAACAAGAACCCTCCACGTGCAATTGATGAGAGTCAGATCTTCGACACGTGACCCGGCACGATAGTGCTAGAAGTGGGCTTCGTGTCACCCACGGGTCCAGTTGTTAATTTGGTTAGTCCGTAACTGGGCCAGACTGAGCGCTCTCCTTTTTTTATGTGACCTTCTTTTTTTTTTTTTTTTTCAAAAAGAGGAAAAATGTCATATATTTTCAAATGAGATTAAGCGTGACTCAAATCTTTAACCTATGATTAAAGTGGAGGAACTTATAATCAATTAAACTGCCCTCATTTATTTTTTATGTGATTATGTGTGCGTAGGTGTTTGATAGCATAAAGACAATTTTAAACAATATAGCTAGTTTAAACTGATTCTTTGGTACAATAATAATCGGAACAGTTTTAAAATGAAGAGACTGTTTTGAACCATTTAAAATATCTCGAATTTTAACTTTATGACTTCAAGTTTACACTGTTTCAAATCATTTTTTACAATAAAAATATTTTCATTATCATTTTTTTATGAACCATAATTTTTTAATATCCATCTTAGTTTAAATCATAATCCTTGTTTTAAAATTTATATATTCAAAACACTAAGGGTCTGTTTGGTAAATGAATTCAAATTACTTATTTAATTTGAGTTAGTATGATTTAAATTAGTAATTTAAATTATTATTCAAATTAACGTTTGGATGTACATTTAAGTTTTAATCTAAGTATAGAATAGAATTGAAATTTGTGTTTGAAGAGGTGGTGAATATAGTTTTTAATTTATTAATAAATTTAATAAAATTTTAATGTTAATTATCTTAAAAAATATGCAATATGGATCTTAATTTAGTAAATTACTGAAAAAAGAATCATATCAATTGGATATCAAATAAAGAAGTTATAATTTTTTTCCTAAAATATAGGAGAGAGAATTTTAGTTTTTACTATAGCAAATATATTCAAGTATCAAAAGTTTAAGAGGGGATGAGAACTCTGACAACTTAGGTTTCGTTTGGTAAATGAATTAGAATTAGTGATTTAATTTGAGTTAGTATGATTTGAATTAGGATTTGAGTTAGTGATTTGAATTATTATTCAAATTGACATTTGGATGTGCATTTAAGTTTTAATCTGAATATGAAATAAAATTAAAATTTGTATTTAAAGTGGTAGTGAAGATAGTATTTGATTTATTAATAAATTTAATAAAACCTTAATGTTAATGATCTTAAAAAATATGCAATATGGATCTTAATTTATTCTTCTCTTCATTAAGAATATGGTGAAAAAAGAATCATCTCAATTGGATATCAAATGAATAATTTATGATTTTTTTCCTCAAATATAGAAGAGAGAATTTTAGTTTTTTGAGTATTAAAAGTTTAAAGAGAAATGAGAACTTTAAAAACTTGAATTCTTGATACTCAAATGATTCAGATTTTAGGGGACATAAAAGTGTATCCGAAGAATTATTGATACTCGACTCTAAATTTGAATTCATTGAGTTCAAAGAATATACGAAACAAACATAACCTTAAATTATTGATACTTAAATGACTTAGATTTTGTAGAAAACAAACACGTATTTGAAGAATTCTTGATACTCAAATTCAAATTTAAGTTATTAAGTTTAAAAAAGACACCTTAATTTAAAATTATCATTTAAATCACACAGTTAAAAACATAAAATTCTAACCTATATCATTCTCAACCCACGTCGTTTTCCTCTACGATATTTGCTTTGGAGGCTTGTAGAAGAAGGACCGTACGTCCGGTGACGGTGGAAACGACAACGTGGATTTTGATGGACAAAAAACGACATCCTTATTACAAGCCACGTTGACAATGTGCGAATAATTTGGACGCAAATAATAAAAAAAAAGCAGTGGCATTTCGGTGACTTCGTAAGCACCGTCAAACGTCAACATAGAAAAACGAGAACAAATTATTTATATTCTTTTCAGATAACAAAAAAAATTGAATTTTATCTATTTTTGAAAAAAATCTACGAAATCCTAGAATCAGAGAGAGAGGGGAGATCGAGTGGAGAGATGGGTTGGCTAACACGGTTTTTGACGGCGGTGGCTTTCTTGGCAGTGGGAGTGATATTCTCACCGGAGACCTTTGGATCGAAATCGGACGGTCTCCATTCGTCGAAACTCTCCACCTGCCTCAAACTGGCTCATCTTCTCAGCTTCTCCACCGCCTGGGGCGCTGCTCTCTGGGTCACCTTCATCGGCGGTATCATCATGTTCAAGTACGCTTTTTCTTTTTCCCCTTAATTTCTGTTTTGGCCTGTTTGGTTCCTGAGAAAGTGGAGAGAACAGAAATCAAACGCAGTGAAATCAAACGCAGTAAAAAGAAAGCTTGATTTTTTATTTCTTTTTTGTTGTTTTTGTTTCTAGAAGAATTGTTAAATTGGAGTCAGTGAAGTGTGATTGTTCTAATATGTTGTGACCGAGAATTATTTTTGGGATGATTTTTGGCTTGCAATTCTCATTCCCAAAGGAACTCAAAATTAAGTGGAAAATATCTTTTTGGTTAATTTCTTAAAAATTCCTTATTTTAAAGGAAGCAAATTTTCGTCTTTGTCCATGAATTTTAGTTATAGTGTGTTTGGTTGATTAAGAATTAGAAGGAACAAAAATCAATTGCGATTAAATATTCTTGGATTCTTTTTTGTTCTTGTTTATAAAAGAATATGAAATTTATGAAATAGGAATCAGCTAACCATAGTTGTCCTAATAAATTTTCGAATTTAATTCCAACAAAACTAGGCCAATTCAGATTCTAGTTTTTAAAACTCGGCCAATTCAGATCCTTTTTTTAAAAAAAAAAAATCCAATGTTCTGTATTATTATCTCAATTAAGTGAGAGACACTTTTGTAAACTTATCTGAGCTGAAGATTCCTTCTTGTGACAAAATTTAGGTATCTTCCAAGGCACCAATTTGGTAACCTGCAAAGCAAAATGTTTCCTGCATACTTCTCAATGGTGGGTGCATGCTGCGCAATATCGGTGGCGTCTTTTGGGTATCTGCATCCATGGAAGTCTTCTGACACTACTGAGAAGTACCAGCTTGGCTTTTTGCTCTCTGCCTTTGCCTTCAATCTAGCAAATTTGTTTGTTTTCACGCCCATGACTATTGAGGTTAACTTTCCTTAAAGCTCTTTTTCCTTTATATGTACCTTGACCCTGTGTGTTGATGGTTTTAACACTTAAGAAGTGAACTGTTCATTCATAGCTTAGGATTGTTTTCCATTGTTCATGGAAAAAAAAAAATTTTAAGTGCTTCTTTTTGTCACGTTGATTAATGGTTATAAGTCTGGAAATTGCATAGATTGTTTTGTGTCTTACTTTGATTATGTAGTTGTTTTTTTCATTTATGCCTATTAGTAATATGATTATTAAATTCTTTTTCCTCTGCGTATTCCTATGTTCAGGGATGTTGATGGTTTGACATTTTGTTGATAGCGAAACGGGAAATTGAACTTTTTATTCACAGCTTAGCATTGATTTCCATTGTTTCTTCTGAAAAAATAAAATAAAATTGTAAAAGTGCCAAAGTGGTGGAGCCAAGTTACTTGCCCCCACTCAACTTTCTTTCAAAAATTTGAATTTCCATCTTAAATGTATTATTAAATTTTGGTATGCTGTTATCTCACAAGAAAAATTATAACTGTGCCCCCACTCAATAACTGAAATATGTCCTTGTGTCCATTTTACAAGGAAAATTAGAATTATATCCCTACTCAATAACTAAAATTACAACTGCATCTCAAATTAATAATATTTTAATTTTTTTCATTTGCCACTGCAAATACTTTTCTTGTCATGCTGATAAACTGTTTAAAGATTTTGAAAATGCTAAGTTTTTTTGTCTTGTTAAATCGTGTATCTATTTTAGTTATTTGTATTATTCATATGACATATTTCTCTGTCCTGCTGTGCAGATGATGAAGCAAAGGCATAAGGTGGAGAGAGAGCAGAACATTGGGGATGAGGTTGGGTGGTCAAAGAATGTCGAAGTTGCCAAGGTGAATCCGAAGCTTGCTGCCATGAATAAGAAATTTGGGATGATTCATGGGCTGTCTTCTCTTGCTAATATCATGTCGTTTGGTAGCCTCGCCATGCACTCGTGGTACTTGGC
>CAMOHE010054877.1:20568-32368 GCA_946598075.1 Artocarpus hirsutus | reverse complement strand
CAATAACTGAAATATGTCCTTGTGTCCATTTTGCAAGTTACTTGCCCCGACTCAACTTTCTTTCAAAAATTTGATTTTCCATCTTAAATGTATTATTAAATTTTGGTATGCTGTTATCTCACAAGAAAAATTATAACTGTGCCCCCACTCAATAACTGAAATATGTCCTTGTGTCCATTTTGCAAGTTACTTGCCCCCACTCAACTTTCTTTCAAAAATTTGATTTTCCATCTTAAATGTATTATTAAATTTTGGTATGCCATTATCTCACAAGTTAAATTATAACTGTGCCCCCACTCAATAACTGAAATATGTCCTTGTGTCCATTTTACAAGGAAAATTAGAATTATATCCCTACTCAATAACTAAAATTACAACTGCATCTCAAATTAATAATATTTTAATTTTTTTCATTTGCCACTGCAAATACTTTTCTTGTCATGCTGATAAACTGTTTAAAGATTTTGAAAATGCTAAGTTTTTTTGTCTTGTTAAATCGTGTATCTATTTTAGTTATTTGTATTATTCATATGACATATTTCTCTGTCCTGCTGTGCAGATGATGAAGCAAAGGCATAAGGTGGAGAGAGAGCAGAACATTGGGGATGAGGTTGGGTGGTCAAAGAATGTCGAAGTTGCCAAGGTGAATCCGAAGCTTGCTGCCATGAATAAGAAATTTGGGATGATTCATGGGCTGTCTTCTCTTGCTAATATCATGTCGTTTGGTAGCCTCGCCATGCACTCGTGGTACTTGGCGGGTAAAATTAATCTGTAATACGCGTGAATTTACTTTACTTGGGAATAAGTTGTTTCTCACTACGGATGGAAAAGAACTCATCAATCAAGCAAAGACTTCTGATGGAAAAGATACTTGAGACTTTTCCTGGTAAGTTATGTTCTGATCCAATTATATATAATCAAACTTAATAGAGCTTCTTTGTTGTGACTTGTATATTCATAATTTGTGTGTTTCTTGTATGGAAACAAATTGTATGGTTGATGCTTGAAATGGAAGAGTTAAAGTTTTAAGACTTCACAAAATAATGCACCAGAGTCCACTTCATTGAGCAATTAAAATTTATCTCCGTGGGGGAATATAGCAAGGCTTGTTTACTTGTTTTTCATTCGTTTTTTTGGGATAATGATCAATCGGGTAGTCCAAACGTAAAATTTATTGGTTGATTACGGGCCATGAATTAGTTACTAATATTTCTGGCGCATTAAATTGAGTTGTCATGTAATGTATCTGATATCACATACAAGGTGTTTGAGAATCAAGTTTTAACATTAAAGTTTAAATTGTTAGAGTGTAAAATAAAAGCACTTTACGATGTGAAGCTTTTACATGTTATAATGTCTAAGTTTCAACTTGGTTCTTAAACACTCTAGCACTTGTTTTTACGAAGCTACATTCGTCCTTGAAGTCGCTATTGGTGGAGGTTTATGAAAGTCGTACAGGAAATCACTTATTGGGCTAACAGCCACCGGGGGGATTACAATCCAAGACCACTCTTATTTTGCAGCAAATAACTCCCTTGCACTTCTTTCACAAATCATTTTAAATAAGGATATTTACCTTTTTATATCCTTTATTTTAGGTTTATTTGAAAACTATAAGGGTGTTTTAAGTTTATTTAAAAACTATAGGAGTATTTGGTAGTGTTTTTGAGATTTTTTTTTCATTTTTAAAAAAGCAAAAAAAAAAATGAAAACGAAAACTAATATATATACATATATATTTATATTTATATTATATAATCAAGGGTGAATCTGGGTACTGCTTTTCATATTGTTCTTATCAACAAAGGACTATATATAAGCAACTAATTACATGTGGGCAGCCCGCGCTTGCGTAAAGTTAATTTTGCGCAAGACTCCTGACAAAAAAAAAAATAGAGAACTAATTAATTAGGCTACCATGTGAAAAATCTTCTGCTTATTTCGCCTAATTGGAATTGTCTGCTTTAACACGCGTACCAATTATGTTAAGTCCATTGAGATTAAATTGTTGAAGTTTCAGGAGTAAAAAACGACAGCCATTACAAAATAATGTACATGTATATGCTTCTGTTCGCTTGCATACTTTTGCATATATATCTTCATTATATAGATGATCTCTCTCAAAAGCAGTACCCAGATTCACGCTCGGTTTATATATATATATATATATATATATATATTTGGGATTCAAAAACATAAATAGCCTTCTTTATAGAAGATATCAATCGCCAAGATTTGTTTTAATGCAATTCCATTTATTTCAAACGGTTAACACATGAATCGTAAACGGCAAAAGCATTTCAGTTAATTTTACACCGTTTTTCAAAAAACTTCTCATGTTGTTTCAATTTTCAAAAGCACATCATCAGGGGCCTCTTTTTTAGGAAACAAATCAGCGTGGGTACTGCTTTTATTAACCATAAAAAGAATCACACGGACATCAACGGTTTTTTTTTTTTTTTTAACCTTAAAATAGCTTTCATTACTGGTAAATCCATATTCACATATATTTGGTTTTTTTTTTTTGAAATAACATGTGCCCTCATCCGTTTTACACATTACAGATAGATTTTTTGAGGGGACATTGCAAATAGATTTTAAATAGGTTTAATTGATTTTTTTTATTATTATTTTTTATCTTTTAAAAGGCTCCTTATAAAATTTTTGCCTAAGGTCCTAAATTTTGGTGAGTAAAAATGCTTTAAGATGATGAAAGCATGTTTCACACGAATTGCAGGAGGACTCTACCCAGCCTGCCAGGGGGGATGGATATAAGCGACACGAAATTACCTTTTTTTCCGTGAGCATTTGATAAATATGAACTTATTTGCATGGAATTATGAAAACTACGTATGGTGAGGACTATTCATTTGTTTTACTGGGCAAATGAGATGAAATTATACGAAACTCTCCCAAGAATTTTGCATGAAATTCTCGTATCATCAAATGGCTAAGGATAGGCAGTCGAGGTGGACTGTCCAAAAAACAGTTCATGCAAATTGCAAAAAGTTCTGTTATTGTTTTCTTCTCGTTTTTAGTTTTATCAACTAACATGTTCCACCCTATAAAGAGTCCAATACTAACCAAACTGTTGTGTCAATTCATTGTATTGGCCTCTTCTACCAAACTGGTCCAACTGTAACTTTTTTCTAGTTCCCATCACCACCCAAAACTCAAGCCCCACGAAGAACAAAACAAGAAAAATTAAGAAAAATCCATCATTTGAGAAAAGCAAAAGAGAAGACACCCGAAGCCACATCCATGCCCCACGAAAGTGATGGATTCACAATCCTAAAACGCTAACTAATTCTATATATTACGATAAGTGATTATTACAAATTCATGTCTAACACCGTGACATGGTGATTTGGTTCACATTGTCACGTTTTTAACCAATTACAAATTCACATGTTAATACTAATGTGAGTGTGACTCCGTAGATATTGTTACAAAAATTGATAATGATGATGATTATTGCTAATGATAACTAAATATTTTTTATCTTTTAAAAAGGCTGAATATTATAAATAATTATTTTTTGCTTAAAAAAATTGAATTATTTTTAATATTCAGTCTTTTTTAATATATATATATATATATATATGTATATATATATATATATATATCCGTACAAGGCTCAATTTTGCATTGTTGGATGGATAGGTACTAGTGGCTCCGCCATTTTGGACCGGTGACGCCTATTTTGTCTTCTATTTTAGCTCTCCATAAACCCCCCACAAAACGACTAAAGATTTAAGACACCCTCCTGGCTGTGCCCGCTTCACACCTAGTTTGACATGTGAATTAAAACTTGGCTCTTTTCGTTCTTTTTTTTTTCGATGAATTTGTTTTGAAATATGGCAAAAAAACAAGGGAAAAAAAAGGTGAAGGTGAAATTATCATTCATTATGAAATACTTTCCACGTTTAGCAAAAGCTTTATTATTAATATCTACTTATCGTCGATAGGTACATATATCAGCATGCTCAATTGTTGCAGCGAAATTCGCTAAGATATTTGACAATGCAACCCGTATATTGTCCACAAATTCATCATTCTATGCCAAACACTGTTCAACGCCCCCACGCAAGAATCAAGACTTCCTTTTCAAATGCTAATGACGTTTCACGTTTCGTTAAGCAAAGGGGAAGATAAATCAATCTCATAAAATCAAACCAAAAAGAATAAAGAGAGAGAGAGAGAGATAATCATGATAATCCAACGAATTTACAACAAGAGGGAACCTTTTTTTTGATATCTTGCTGTTCAAGTGTCGTTTGTCTCCACAATGAATCTTTAAAGACTGTCGTCTCTCAAATCTTTAATTGCTTCTAACTTTGGAAAAAGAATGAACAAAGAATCGATCCAACCAACCTGGCACCAAAATCCTTCCAAGTTCCACCTGTATAACCGTCCCACCAATAAACTAAATAGAAAAACATGTGCGTTTGGTATTGTTTTCAAAATAGATGAAAAATAGTTTTATTTTAAAAAATAAAAATTTTTAGAGAATTGTGCTGAAAGTGTTTTTGAAATTTTTGCATTAAAAAACGTACAAAAATATTTTCAAAAACTTTTAAAGCAATACCAAACAGGCCATATGCGTTTCTATTTTCTCTGTCTCTACATATATATATATATATATATATTTACTTTTGTTTGGTTGGTCAACGGAAACTAATCACGCTGTATGCCCCCAAGAGCAACAACCTTGCTGGGAACAAAAGCACGACAAACAGGTGCATGTGCTGAGACGCCACAAGCCTGCTGAAGCGCTTCAACGACTCCCTTCCGGTTTGTACAATGCCAGAGAATTTGAACTGTTCCTGGCCCCCTGTCGCGGCAGAGACATGCCTCCCCGTGACAATGCCAGCGTTTACACCGCGTGGTGCCACTATAGGCCACCACACCTTCCGCCGGTGCTCTCTCTTGGCCTTGCGAATGCGGTTCAGCTCTTGGCGGATGAAACCTCTTAAGCATTTCAAGTACGAGTTCATGTCGTGGTCTCGTTGGATGGTTCCTCCCGAACCATACGCAGAGCGGTCACGGAGGATTTCAAGTGGGTGTGGCGAGTTTAGGAATACAGCCTTTGCATCATGGAGCTGCTTCTCTGCTTGATCACCGGCGTCTGATAATGGACGGCTTAGAAGGTATAGACCAATGCCTGAGGGAAGAAGATCATGGCTCGGAGAGAATTTCTCGTCTGGCTGTAGAATCAAAAAGTCCCCCATTGGAGCATACAATAGCTTCTGTTACACCAAAAAAAAAAAAAAAAAAAGGTCATACATTTATAAAATATGAGTAAAAATTAAGTTTTCTAAATGAAACTAAAATTTTTTTCAAGCATTTTTCCGATAATCAATAGACTCTGAAATGAAGTTCATGCAGATTTATCAGAATTTTTGTGCAAATTTTAGAAGTCATCTTCAAGGAACTTTATCGAAAAGTTACCTTTTATGACTAAAAGCTTTTCTAGGATGTTATTTAAACCCAAAATCAGTTTTAAGGAAGCTATACCAAACAAGCTCATGTGACAGTAGAACAAGGTAAACTTAAAGAACACAGTTTTTACCTGGTTATTGAGACAAGGATGATTCCTAAAGTTCCCATTGACAGCCTTGAGAAACTCTGCCACATGATTCGGGTAATTGCAAGAGAAGGCTCTAGGCACAATGTCCCTGTGCATTGTGACTGCCTGAACATGACTTCGTGGCAATCCTAGCTTGCGAAGAAGATGATCGCCTCCGCACATTACCGATGGCGCACCGAAAGTTATCACAGGTAGCAAGGAGGAAACCAGCACCTCGTTCCGTATCAGCAACATGAGATTTAACAGTAATGCCAGGCTTCCCCCAAGAGAATGGCCAGTGAAACGGAACCTTGCGTGGTCTCCATGGGTTTTCAGATGCGCTTGGATTTCAGGCAGCATCTGTTGGTACATCCCTTTTGCAGCCTCGTATATACCTCTATGCACAATCACATCAAGTCCCTTAACAACAACAATACATCAAATCTTCACATTAGGCTTGATCAAAAAATAAACAAACAAATAAACAAGTACTATCAACAATTGCTTGATTTTTTACCTCGAACTGAATTGGCTCAAAGAGTAAATTTGCTTGCCAGGAAGCAAGTGTCTCGGAACCCTGCACATTCACGCAAGTAAGAACAGAAACACAATGGAGAGGACACATTACGCAAAGCACCGAAATCTGCTAATTCTAAATTCTCTTAACCTGAATGACAAAGAATCTTGTTGCACTCTGATCATCGTCGCACACAAACCACTCGCAAGGCGAAGAATGCGTCGAATTCAAATCATCTGCAACAGCCTGCTTAACTTCCTCCTTTGCAGCAACCACCGCAGTAACGGAATCTGTGGTAGCCATCAGCGAAGCCATGTCTGATTTCATCATCCTACTACTTCCACTGCTATCTTCAGGTGAATCTTCACCCGCCTCACTTTTGGAGGATTTGAATGGAAGTATGCTTGTTGTATGAGAATGCAGATAAGAAGCTGCAGAGGCAGCAACTTGGTAAGCCGCAGACGCGCTTATTTGGTATCCATTGTTTTTCTCACTTTCCACTTCCTTGGTGTCCTTTGAATTTTTTGAATCACTTTTTTGTCCTTGAATTTCAGGGCATTCCTTATTTTTCTCGGCTTTTGCAGCCAATTCCCTTCTATCTATCGACGAAGTGACAAAACGCAGGCCGTAAGATCTTAGCAGATTTCCTGGCTGAATCAACAAAACCAAAATAGATTTACGGTAAGAAATTGAAACACGGAACAATGAATTCTTTGGTAAAAGGGAGAAATTGAAACAAACCAAAAGTCAACAAAAAAATATATGTTATAGTTAGAGGCGATCTTCTTCACATGATTAAAGCTTTTTGGTGCGAATGAAGGTCGTCGCTCTGCGACAACCACATCACTTTTGTGTAGGAATATTATACCCGTGATCTATAATAGTCCAGAAACTCCTTAAAAAGAACCAACATTTTTATTTTATACTATTGATTGCAAACATAACACTTAAAGAACTTTCTGGAATCAGACTTCAAAAGTCTCCCCCTGTTTCAGGCTATGCAGATGATTTAACGAAGCTAATTCAGATCAAATTCTTAAAAGAAGAAATCATATTCCTTATTCTGGGGAAAGGAATAAGCTTTTACATCTTTTGATGAATTGAATATTCATAAAATGGTCGACAAAAAAAGAAAACAAATCAAATCAGAGCAAAATAAGATCTGAAAAATACAAAAATTACCTGGATTTTGGGAATGCAATAAGCCAAGTTCCCCAAATAGGACATTTGAGCGTACAATCTGGCCTCGGCTAACGACACTTTCCGAAGCAATCTCGTGAACGAATCTCTATCAAATTCAGCTTCTTTTTTGTCATCATCATCATCATTATCATCTACCCTACAACAATCAAATCTCTCACCGTCATCGTCTTCATCTCCACCGTCTGATCCTTTTCTCCGCTCATCAGCATTCCTCTCCTCCTCCTCCTCCTGCTGCGCACCATAAGTCTTCCCCTCTTCCCCTTCCCTCCATATCGACCTCACGTGCAAAATCTTCAAAATCCAGTTTCCTGTCTCAACCTCCTCCTCCACCTCGTTCACCTTCTCCTCACCGTCCTCCACCAAAACGGCGTCGTCCAGCGCCATCCCGCCGTATCTACCTCCTCCTCCACCACCGCCGCACCCGCCTCTTCCAGGCCAGAACGATTTCAACGGATACTTGAACGAGAATCTCGAAAACGGCGTCGTTTTCTTCGCAGTCGTCGTTGACTTTCCCACCGCGCTCATCTGAGACGGATTTGTACGGACATCGAGGCCTCCTCCGGCCACCGTGATCGGCGGCGTTATCCCGTGAATCCCTGTTTTCAGGCACAAACTATCCATTCACTTCTTCTTCTTTTTGCTGCAATTATTCTGCTTCTGAAATCAGAAATTCCTCTGTTTGGGATTTTTCTCTGTTCCTTATTATTTTAATTCACAAAGCAGAGAAATGTGGAAAGTTTTTTCTGCCGTCGAGAGATAAGCGCAAACCTGCGTTCACAGTCTTTGAATTTTAAATTAGTAAAAAGTTAATTTCGGTGTGTGTTTCTTCTTCTTTTCTTCAAAATCCAAATCCAAAACATAGAGAGAGAAAGAGAGAGGGGAGAGAGAGAGAGAGAGTTTATAACTCAGAGCAAGGAAGGGAAAAGCATGCGATTTGCAAACGAAACGGTACAACTACTATCGCACGCTTCTTAACGATCCCGAATTTAATAATAATAAAATATAAATATAAATAAACAATACCCAGTTCAGATAAAAACATATTTTGAAAAAAGAAAAATAAACAAGAATTGGACTCTTTCGGTTGAAAAATGTTTTTCCTTTTCTCTTTTTTAACAAATTGGGTTCTACTCAAACGTCGTCGTTTGCGTTTGCCAATTGCTTCTTTCTTCGAATCTCCGTGTCACGTGCGTGGGACGCCCGCTCGCTCCGTGTTGCTTGGGCACGGCATGGAAGTTCGTGAGAAAGGTCGTCGCTGGGACCCACCAAGCTCAGTGTTCCAGAAAAGTATCGGAATGTTGCCACTTCATCCGGACCTGGATACAGATGGACCTGAAACAATTTTTACTGGTTGGGAACTGACGTGGCGTTGAATCGCTTTTTGCTGTCTTACTGTAGATACGTGTCTTGTGGATAAACACGTACTTGGTTGAGTACCGTAAAGCACAACAGTTCCTATCATCACGCGACAGCTGTCTCAATTGAGGCAACGCTGTGTTCTTCGGACTTAAAACAAAGCTTAGATCAGATTAGATCGGATTAGTTTACGCGGCGATAAGTTTAGATTGAATTGTTTCATTTACGGGTGAACAAAAACTCTCACAATCCAACAAATTTGATTTACCCCGCCTAATAAAGTCTGAGATAACTTAAATAAAAATTTTTATTAATATATCCAATCTAATTTTATATTAAGGTGGTGTTTGAAAAGTGATGGAAATCGTTGATCGTTTAGAATCATTTTTAATATAGCATGTGAGAGCTTTACACTGTAGTAATTTTTTTATTGTTATTATAACATGTAAAAGCTTTATATTATTTATAACTGAGTTTATGACGAGATCTGTAGTTCTCACCATTATACTAAACAGAAGTAAGTAAATTTAAATTAAGTTTTTTATAACTTAAAATAATCCAAACTCACCTAATACAAAAAATATATAAAATTTTTAGCATGTATATTTTAATTTTGATACAATTTTAATCTAAAAAGTTTTAAGGAATTTACGCTGGGTGGCCGTTTCTCCACCCATCACAAAATTTTTGGTCCATCTTTTCTTATTTTAGGCAAATGGTGGATCTTTCATCCTCCTGCTATTTCTCTCAATGTGTCCCTTTCTCCTTCGCCAGCTCCACCCCCGTAACGAGGAACTCACTGGATTTGCAGTAGCCTTACGCTGGCAAGAACTTGTTTAGTCAAGAGGAAGACAGACGGAACTACAAACGCGGCTGAAAGAGAAAGGACCGTTCAATCTTGAGAGTACAGAGAGATGGTGGATGGACGATCTGGATGAAGTCTGGAGGAAGTTTTCTATTTTTTTTTTTTTTTTTTTTTTTTTTGGGTTGGTGTAAACAATAAAAGAATGCTAAACGTCGGTCATTTAACTAATTTTTTAAAAGAGTGGCCATTTACATAAAAAAAGATCTAAAAACAACCATTTTTGCTCATTTATCTAAAACTTTACTTATAGTAACCTAATTTATAAAAACTTATTGACTTCAAGATTTTAACTTTTAACTTTAATACATACTACACTACCTAATTGCTTAAAAATTAAAAAATACAAAAAAGGCTTCACACTTTTCAACCTATCAATCTGTTTCTTCACTTCCAAGTAAAAAAAAAAAAACACTCTCATTTCTTTCGTTTGAGAAGAGATACTTAGAGTTGGAGATTAAGAATAGTGCAACACATTGGTTGTTGTTAATTTTTTTGACTGAAAAGATATAATTTGTTTTCTTAGTTTTTATTATACTTTATTTGTTGCATATAACTTATATATTTGAACTTTGTTAGATATCAAATACGTGATGAATTTCAATTTTTTTCTTTATATACTTCTTATTTTGATAAATTGTTAGTTTGATTTTTTTTTTTTGTTATTTATAACGCTCAATCTAATCAATCTACTCAATCCACCTTAACTTTAATTGGGTGGGTTGCTTTTAAAATTTAGGTTCATTTGGTCAATTAGATTTAAAATTAACTCACCTAAACTTTAATTGGGTGGGTTTAAAAATCTATAAAGTCTACCCAAACCACCCGATGTTCACCTCTAGTTCCACTTGGTTTCCTGAATTGTCACTAGTACTAGACCGTGCAATTGCTTGCTGGTTTTTTATTTTAACCTATTTTTTAAGGGTTATATATATTAAAAAGGTGTTTGGTAAACTTTTTTTTTATACAGTTTGATAAACTCATTTTCAATTCAAGCAGTGTATGGCCTTTATATGTTACAGTAAAAAGTTATCACATACTATAATATTTTTAGTTCCAACTAGTTTCCAAACACCCTAAAAATTCTTTTAATTTACTAATCTTCACATTTCTCTAATTGAGACATAATTTGATTGGAATTTTGACTTTATATTTTCGGTCTTTCTTCTTTTCAATCAAGAATGTATGTTTTCAAACCATTAATCTAGTCAAAATTAACTTCTTTTGCAAATCTCATAGCTAAAAAACAAATTCCTAGTAATGTGTTACTTTATGAGTTCTTATAAAATTCTTCTATACCCTTTCATAATTATAATACAAAGTTCGAGAGTCTTATTATAAGTTAAAATGTGTTGTGCATGGAGAAATAGGAGCCGTATCTACTAGCCTACTAGCATTAGGAAGGCACGTCTTTTTTTTTTTTCTTTTTTTTTTTTTACATTAGATTTTTCTTTTCAAGCCTTTCATTTGAAGTTAACTTTTTTAGGAGATTTTAAGTTAATATTATGTATGATTAAGAATATTTCAACATTAGAAATTATTTTTAATCTCATTTTATAGTTTTTAAGTATGCATATTTTCTTATGAGAATATTAATGAAATTATATAATTACAATAAGAGTAAGTAATTATAATGAAAATAGTTGATAGATGTACAACTTTCTCATTTTTCGTTATAT
The DNA here is from genome assembly GCA_946598075.1 of Artocarpus hirsutus. NCBI lineage: Eukaryota > Viridiplantae > Streptophyta > Magnoliopsida > Rosales > Moraceae > Artocarpus > Artocarpus hirsutus. The sequence continues at coordinate 21,182 of CAMOHE010054877.1, read as the reverse complement.
ATATATTTTTTTATGTTTTCCAAGAAAATGTATTTCTTTTCTTATAACGAAGACAAGACGGTTTTTATGAACTTTTATTTGGTATATTTTTTTAGTGGAATTGTTGTATATTTTCTTTAGCCAAGTCTTTTTTTTTTTTAATTATTTTTCTAAGTAAATGTACGGTTGTTTAGTCTTTGTTTTCCTTTTTGGTACTTTTTATGCTATGGCTACTATAAAAAAACCATTTTTATACGTTACATTATGGTTTTGGAATTTAGTCCCCCGTCAATCTTAGAAGCCTAATCATATACATAAAAGATACAAATCTTACTCAATCATCTTATATATAAAGTCATTTTTATTTGTTTAGTTATTTGTTGGTCGCTTTTCTTTTTGGATTTGTGGACAAGCCTAATCATAGACATAAAAGATACAAATCTTACTCAATTCATCTAGTATGAAAAGTCATTTTTATTTGTTGGCCGCTTTTCTTTTTGGATTTGTGGACAAGCCTAATCATAGACATAAAAGATACAAATCTTACTCAATTCATCTAGTATGAAAAGTCATTTTTATTTGTTGGTCGCTTTTCTTTTTGGATTTGTGGACAAGCCTAATCATAGACATAAAAG